>JAPYZR010004035.1:0-26916 GCA_030522945.1 Trichopria nigra
AGGAGATAGTACATGTTCACTACTAGCATAATGATGGTATCATGTAACATATTTTTTTTTACCATCAGTTCTTTACAATCTATTTCTCTGCGTGTATAAGTTATTTTTCATTACTAATGGAGATAAGTTCCAAATCTACCTTTGAAAAAAATACAGTCAAAGCAACGTATAAGATATAATGGTTTTCAGATTAAAACAAATAATTAATTTCAATTTTTGTTATTGTCTAGCCTTCTGTACACTTTCTTTTTAATCTTTAAACTTTTTAAATTTAAAACAAAATTTTTCAATAAAATGGAAGTCTTATACAGCAAAGCGTGGATTGATGAATAAATTGAAAAAGAATTAAGGAAATAATTCTAAAAATCGGTAAATACAATATTGCATAACGCTGTCGATGGGGAACTGTTTACATTTCATTATAACTCCGTTTGATTTTTTGTTTAAATAGTTAACAAATTCTACTTTTATAGAATGTTTATATTAATCAAGGAAGGTTTAGAGGCTATAAGTATATAAGTTAAATCTTGAATATTGACAGGTAAGATCTACATGTATGAAAAATATTGGTCGAATTTTAGGATTTAATTAAGACACATCCACGACATTTCATTTTGAAATTTTCACAAGATGTAATGATCGATGATAAGGACAATGCCTAATAGACGACAAATGTACTGCGCCTTTGTAACAAATCTGTTACCCAAGCACGCAGTAGAGATCCATCCGGAAATTTGAAATATCACTGCCTAGAAGCGAACCTCTCATAAAACAATCTTTCTGTCACGGAGAGGAACGTTAATATATTTATCACGCTAATTGTGGAAAATAGAATCTCGCTTCTGCTGTTCTATTTTCATTGAACATAGGTTCTTGATCTAATAACATTTTCGTAAAATTCGAAAAATCCAAATCAAGTGCCTTATTCACATTTATCTCGGACGGGTGTAATGTACATTGGGGATCTCAACGAGCCTCACAGTATATAGTGATCGATTGCTGTTATGATAGTGCATTCCCTTAATATCTGCACTTTCCTTACATAACTGAGTTTCTCCGTATATCACAAAGATACAGATACAGAGCCTTGATATATGAAAGAAAATGGTTTATTCACAAGCAGAGCATTCACTGATGAACTCGGCGGAACTCTCTTGAATAATATATGATCGCTTGTTCATCTCTCTCTCTCTCCCTTTCTCTTTCTGTTTTATTTTAGTATTATCAAGGAATTAATAAATTTAATCTCTCTCTCTCTCTCTCTCTACCACAATCTCACTCTCGTTCTCTCCAAAATTACGTAATCCGCACTAATAACGCGAAAGCATCACGTTGAATTCTCGCGAGCGTGAGTTACAATAGAAGAGGAAGCGAACGAAAGATGACGAGCCCCTTCAACATCGTATATATATATATATATATACCTTAGCCCTTAGCCGGCACAACTCTCTCGCTCTTTTGCGCCCGAGGCGAGATTTATCGCGATTTTGCGATTTGTATTAATAAATTCAGAGTCGCAACAGGCACGAGGAGGCGTGGATACGAGCGAGTTAGAGAAAACCGAGCGAGGGTGAAAAAGGGGACGAAGGATTTACCGCCTGGCGACGTAATTGCCGCTCGCGCGAGAAAGATTCATACGACCTTTTTCCTAGAGAAATGCCGGGAAAGTTCGCGTATAAATAATGCACTTATTGCCGCAATAGCCCCGGCGCGCTTTAATGCCGTATCATCGTCCGCCACGAAGGATTCAGTCAAGTGCAATGTGAGAGAAACTCCATCTGTAAGACGTATTTACCGATCGGGGAGCAATGAAATTCGACTTGAAGCGTTAGATGTATCAAATGGACCAAAGTGACCGGTCACTCAAGGCGATTAATCTCCGGCAAGTGCTACTTTTGCGTGGCGAGAGATCGTATACATATTTCATGAAAATTCGAGTGGACGCGCAAAGTCAGTATCCGGAAATAAAGAATATATATGTATCTGCGAAAGTCAACCTAATCTTGCGACGAACAATGATATAAATAATACATTTGTAAAATTTCGAATAAAAAAGGCATCACTTTTGCTGAAGTAAACTTATAATAAACGGGCATCAGGCGCATCTTTGTACTAGAGTTGAAAAAGAGAGATTTTTATTGCATACTTCGTAAGATTCAGTAAGTCTGTCTTCAGTACACAGTTGATGTCCAAATAGAGAATTTATTTTCAATTTGCATAACCCTAGTAAAAAGATACGATTATATAAACACGATAGAAAAATTAGTTTCCGTATGTTTTGAGCTTATTTTTCTTATAATTATGGACGTTTAATTTAGAATTATGGTTTTCCTGCCATATTTTATGGTATATATTTTATTGAGATTATCAGGCACTTATTTCGCCAATACATACATATATATATATATATATATATTGGCGTCGTATATAGGTTCTGCATATTAGGAAAGTGGGGTTTCTCGGGTATGCTAATATTGTATATACGTGAAAAGTCCACTGCGAATTTAGATTCTTCTTTGACAATAAAATTGCCAAACTTTTCCATGGTTCGATTTTGTCCCTAAAAGTAGGGTTCTGAAAAGTTCTAAAACTTATGTAGATCCTCTTGATCCTGCGAAATATAGAAATGATAGAACGTTTAAAATGGTAATTTCTTTCAAATCACAATTAAAAAAGACAATTTGAAACGTTTTTCGTCTTAGTTTTTTTCTCGAGTTAAAATATAACAAATTTGTTAAAAACAATTTAAGTCAAAATGGTAGATGGAATGCATGCGTATATTCTACATGTAGATTCTCATATGGAAGCATCTAAAACAAGACATTTCGCATCCATTTCGATTGTCATATCTTTATCACACATAGTTCAATTCCGCTTAGTAAAGAAAAGAAAATGTGTATCATGTATGATAAATCATATTATACATTTTAACTTAAGGTTGAGATTATTAAAATGATCTATAACTACAATTGGTTTTCCTAATTGTTGTACCTTATGAAGAAATACGAAAATGTCGTTCACTAAATAGTTATACATGTTACGTTCATCATTTCTTCATTAAAAGTTTTGGTTTAGTTTATAACAAAAATATGTTTCGTACAATGCTTAATTCTTTTGCCGTTTTATGTTGTAGTTTTTGGAACATAAATGAATAAACCAATCATAAAGTCTTTTTTCTTATTTCATATTTAGGAAGAATGCATTTACACCCACGGAAATTATCATATCCACCAGAATATTTTATTTAACTTTTGCATGTTTAATTCATTGTATCACTCTATTATATAAAATATACGTATATCTTGAACTACACAATATAAAAAAATGTGTATAAATTAATTACTTGAAAGTATAAAAAGTGATAATTATTACGTCCATATAAAATATCACAAGTATACTATAAATATTATTAAAAATATTCAACCGGTGGCTAGATAAGACTGGAATTGCTAACGGAACAACGGACCGAAGAAAATATCGTCCGTTTTTATGGTAACAGCTCCTTTTCACCGATCTTAAAATAGATGGTTTATCAGGAGTTTATGAAGGCAGACCTTCGTGAAAGAGTTAAATTCAAATAGCAAGCGAGAAAGTAAATGGCTAACTTATTGAGAATGGATATGATAATATTATGAGAATGCTTTCCAGGAGTTTTTCAAATGATGCAATAAAAGTAATGACCATAAAAGCGATGTTATTGTAACTGTTTGATCAGAATTTAAAGATATGAACATTTTTTCAAGATATTTAATAGATTTATTGTTATTCTTATTCTAATATGATTGAATATTATAAATAATATGTTCAATCTAGAGAGAAGAACAAAAAATTTGTTCTATATCAGATCAAAAAGGGTAAATAATAACTTTCGACTGAATGTCCGTTGTGACAACTTTCGAATAAAACATTTAGGCGGTATTTAACTGATTTTCAATCTTCTTAATATTCCTATTTTTTATTTTATAATTAAACTTGGAGTCTACGTTTTCATTTATTTACCGATGTAATATTGTGCCGGAAGTATTATCAAATTATAAAACGTTGATATATACGCAACCCAGCATTAAAAAAGATTTTATTAAAAATTTAAAACAAATTTTTGTTAGTTGCACAATAGGAAATCACAGAATGCACCAAAAAAGAACACCATTTCATGAAATTCATATTCTAACGTTATCTTAAAATGAGGTAGGAGATCTTAAAAATATTACGGGAAGCGTTATAAGATAATTATGAAAATCACTTTTTATTATTTCGAGTTTGTAATGTCTGGTTGTAAGATAATGCTAGGTATCTAGGTTACCGACTACTGTAATATAAATTCATCGATTATTTTAAGTAATGTTCTATACGTACGTAGACTGAAAAGAATTCTACTACAATCTAACGGTATACTGTTATCTAACTCCGACAGGTATTAATATGTATACGACCGAAAACTTATACTTATACAAGTTATACTTGTATATTTAGAGAGGCTTAAGTTATATATAGGCACTATTTTTATCCATGATAATAAAGGCAAATTTTCTTGTGACTATACTGGGAATTAGTAAATATTACAACTTGTTACAAACGTGTCTGTTTAATTTTTTTATTGTATGGTTGCTCTCTTCAGATTATTGTATTTTTGTTAATGTAAAAGTTGGAAATACAGTAGTCCTCCTTATTTTAACCCTCTTATTTTAATTACGTCCTTTATTTTTATTTTTTTTCACTGTTCTATTTTAACCGAAAGAAGGCAACAACAGTATCATTTTGTGATGAGGAAAAACATTAAAATAAGTGTGGGATCATACTGTGCTCAAACCAGCAACTAAGACCAATTTTTGGATAGAAGTATATTATACATCGAGGTTAAGAAAATATTACTCTTTAATTCATATTCTATTGATCACTTTACTTTTCCATTTTTTCCTAATTCTATTTCATTATTTTTGTGTATATTTATCTGTATATTTCAAATGGAAATATCCTATTGCAACCCATTGAATTTGCGAAAAAACCTACACATTGTTCGTTTCTTACGTTATCGATAGAGGGCACTGGATTAGATATTTTTCGTATATGAAGTAGAATTTTCCATAGCTAAGTGCAACAACAGTTTCATACATTTTATTTTAATCAACCGCTTCATTTTATTCTGGATTAGACTGAATAAATCCGACAGGCTTCAGTCAATGAGAAAAAATCCAATTGAATCCCATTTAACCTCGTCTGGAATAAACCCATTAATTGATTCTCATTTATTTTCTTATGGCTATGACTGATTAAATCCGATAGGAGTCGATTGATGAAAAACAATAGGTTATTTCGAGTCTTTCATTTACGATTAAATCCCATTAAGTATGAATTATAATCAATCCGATAGAATCCTATTCAGCCCTGATGCATGGAGAATTTTCGATTGAATCCCATTAGGGATCCATCCATTGCATTTCAATCATCTCCTACCGATTGAATCCCATTTAACCTCGTCTGCAATAAACCCATTGATTCTCAATCATTTTTTTATGGATATGACTGATTAAATCCGATAGGAGTCAATTAATAGGAAACAATCGGTGATATCAAGTTTTTCATTTACGATTAAAACCCATTGCCGCATTTTTTATCGGTTTCAATGGGAATGTTTAAGCAGGGCATGCATTTCCACTGAAACGCCAACGACATAAATGATAAATTTCCTCTTTACAATCTTATATATTACGTGTTACTTAATTGGATTAGGAGAAATTCAGATTTTATTAGCGATGCGTTTGCCTATTTCGTAACTTTTAAAAAATTTTTATGATTTTTGAGATTTGTTTAGATAAAGTGATTTTTTCTTTTCGCGATAGTCTTGCGTTTTTCATATAAATTATATTCTTTCATTTCAAATTGGATTTCATCAATTTGACTTGTTGTTTTTGTCGTCACAACTGTGATATAAATGCATTTTTCGTGATTCTGTATAGGCGATGTACCATCTTATAACCATGTTCCTTTGCCGAAAAATTAAAATAACGGAGTCCTATTGTATCAGCCATGGCGTAAACAATTCTTACTATATACTGATCCTTTTCTTTGGCTAGTTTGCAACTTTTGGAATCTTTGATTCTTTAAATACTATACATATATGTATATATCACAAAATAATGTGATATTTTTCTTTTCTTCTTTGTATATCTTTATCATTTGTTGTCACTGGTAATATTTCATTATTTCCCATTTCATTATCCTTTGGTTAATTTTACCGAGACTTTCACAAAAGTGTGCCATTATAAGACAGGATCAATAAGAGCAGCTTTCTTAGTTCCACGTACTAGGAATGTATGGAGAGAACTTCAAAGGCAGTTGCACGACTCGATACATCTCTTCCGGCATTAGTCTTCGTACGGAAATACAACTCATCTAACGGACTCGGAAAGCTTCCGGCCGCGTGCAATGGGAATTGTGGCTTCTAATACGTACGTGCTGGCGCGAAGAAAAGACATTCTATCCCGTCAGGAAATCACGTTTCCAGTCAAGATTCAGAGCGAAAACGGCGTGGATCCATTTGGGGGATAAGTCGTATTAGTATGGATGCGAGAGAGGAAAAAGAGAGCGCGCACGGAAATCGAAGGGAGCGATATGAATCAATGCTTCGCAGTATGTGCGATGTATGTGTGTGTGTGTGTGTCTTTGTGCATGTGTATGTGTGTGAGAAGGAGAGAGAGACTACCGGTATACGGAATGTCGTAGGCGCCATTTTTACGCTAAGTCCCACGAGGAGGGCAGGTCTCCGGGTCTCTGCGCCTAACGCTTTGGCCGCAAGGGCACTTCGACGTTTCGATTTAGGACGTCTTCAGGCACCTCCTAAAAGTATTTAAATCATTTCCCTAAGGGACGCGTACTTGGTCGCCCGAATGGATGTGGACTCGGGCATATAAAATACATAAACCTGTGTAAATGAAGGAATTGCTTCAGGGACGAAATAGGCGTTCCATACTTCGTTGAGTGACCTCATTCGGAATAAAACAATTCATTTGCACACAGTGTGTTTTTGGGTATTACTGCATTAATGAATTAATTAAATTAACACAAGGAATTTTTATTTTCTTCAAAATTATTATAATCATTCATAATCCACATCACTTAAGTGACAAAAAACAATAATAGCAGTACATTTCAATAATACAAAGCAAATTCTGTTATGTTTTACCTGTGCTCGAAGCTCTAGAGGCCACATTGACAGAAATTAGACAGATACTTGACTGGTTTTTAAATATACACTAAACATACCCTCACAGAAAAAAATATGTCCGGTGTCCGAAATGACGCCCAATTGGGTGTAAATACGAATTTTTCTAGTGTTCACACCCACTATTTTAATGTTTACACCCACTTGGGTGTGATTTCGAACCCCGAATGATTAGCGTAAATATCAGATTCTATTTAGAATCATGCCTGACAAATATTGACAAATAACGACAATCACTAATTTGCTTTTAAATACTAATTTGAACATTGTTTTTGCAGAAATTAAGAAGGACAATAAGGTTAGTAAAGGATTGATAGCATAAAATCGAAATTAAAATTATTTGCATTTGAATTGAAAAGAATTGTTTTCAATATTGATAATTACTTTATACTTTTTATATGTTATACATATATTTTAAATAAATAAACCTATAATGAAATAGATTATTAATGTATGATATTTAAATTTAAAGGGAAATTCAACAAACAGAATAAGCTGTTCTTTCATCAATTCATTATTAATTTTTTAAAAAGTGAATTTTCACTAATTTAAGTTAGGAAAGAACGTTGAAAAGTAGAGAAAAGGGGAATGGGAAACAATACCGTTTGGAGAGCATGACATGCAATCGGATTTCAATTTCGCGCGTCATGAAACGTAACGCCTAAATTGCAATAATAAATTTGCATTTGACAAATTTCCATTCTTCGAAACGAATATTCACGAGGAGAACGGCACGCTGTTGAACTTTAGCCACGGAAGTTCAGTCGGTGATAACTTTTAAAGTCAGGCCGTAATTGTTCCGAAAAGAAAAAGGAGTAACACAATTTAAAAGAAAGATAAGCAAATCATCCTATAATGAGGGTAAAGACATAATCTCAACATACAAAGTAATTAATGTTCCGCGGTCACACCCCCTGCTCTCCTCAGGGTTATCATTCTCCAGGTATTCACGGAAATTTTAATAAAATGTAACGGGTGTTAAGCAGGCATATGAAACACATTAAATGTCATTCAGAAAAATTCGAATATTGTTATAAATTTTAATGACCTTACTCTCCTTACTTGAAATATCTTTTAAGTGCGTGTTCATTTCAATAACATTTCCATTTAATTGAATGTTTACTAGTCTGCATTAATATATAAACACATATCCATCAAATTCATTAATAAGAATTGCACAAAATTTCAATCAATATTAGTTTCGGAGAGATTCTCATTTAATTTATCCCTTAAATCCTTAAATTCTTAAATTTAACACTTAGCCATTATATTCGGTGAAAGTGCATATCCAGAGATTTTCGGGGTTGCTGGTTACGAATCCGTTATAAAATTCTCAAAAATGAAAAACGTTGAATTAAACACTTGAGACCTCATTGGAAAATTCATTAAAAAAGATTTGTTTTAGAAAAAAAATGGGTTTTGTTGTAAAAAAATTAAATTATATTATTATATGGTATTATGTTGAGCTCCCGAGAAGCTCCTCAGGTCATCACGGGACAGATTGTGTTGTGTGGGTAGTATATGTTAAATATTGTATTATTATATCTTATTTGAGTATACATAATATGTCAAATTTATTAAATAAATAAACAAAATAATTGAAAATGTACATTTCATAAATGTAAACATTTAAGTATTTTGCTGAGAGTAAGGCTTTCCGACAACTTGGATTAGCAATAGCCCTTTATTGATTTTTCGATCAGTAAATTAGAAAAAATTCAATGTACTCTCTAAATTTCTTGAAGTTGAATTTCAGTCCACAAAGCAGTGTTGCCAAATAGGTCAGGTAGGAATGTACGTTTAAAATGTAAATCTACAGAAAATTCTGTAGAATATATTAACTCTGACACAAACAATTAATTGAGGCACTATTTTAAAGGAGTGAACTTTCATTCTTTAAGAGTTACTCTTAACTACGTTATACTCGGAGTGTAAATTCTTCGACTAACTCCAATGTAGAGTGATATTTCACTCCATGAAATAAAGAGAGTTAGTAAATTTCAATCATCGTTATCATTAAAAATAAATATTTATCATAATTGAATCTTAAAACAAAACATTCTGCGAAGAGATTACAATGAGAGGTTACAATTACAATTTTATTACAATTCTTAAACTAGAATATTGTGTATCAACAATGGTAAATATTCCGTTGAAACCAAAGCAATATCGAAGTGTTAGAAGCTTCTCACAATTAACCCTTTTACGCCTGCAGAGAACCGCTTAAGTCTGTTTTCCAGTTCGCTCGATCGATACGAAAAGGGGAGCTTTTCCTATAAGCGTAATAAAAATATTGAACAGCACCGCAGTCTATTGCCAAGGAAATTTCACACTCGCCATAGGGGGGAAAAACAAAAAGGAGCGAAAAAATACAGGGCGAATGAGTTAGGGAAGAAAAAAGCAAAACGGTTCGTCGGATCTCCCGAAGAGTGTGACCAAGGTCTGATCGGCTGGACTAACCGAGGCTTGGATCAGCATCAACGTATATACGAGCGAGAAAGATAAAAAAAGCGACAGAGGTTAGACTGCCTCGAGTTCGTGACCAGAATAACACGGTCCGAGATCTGCAATACGAACAAAACGTCCCGGGCGATTCGAGTGCTGCACGTTCAAGAATCGAGTGAGAGTCCCGCGCCCTGATATTTATTGTGGCTGCGCACTTCGTGAAATGATGCGACGTTCTCTATATTTTTATTATGTATTGGATGTGTCAAAAAATTACCAACTTACTAAAAAGAAGTGCTCACAAATTGCATTTTTTTCTTAAAAGAAAAAATGCCTCATACCTTGTAATAAATGATACGATTTTTTGTGAATAATGAGATTGACTATATACACAAATTTATATTTATGGATGCATTTAAACAATGATTTTCATACAATAAAGTATATGAAACGAATGGAAAACTATAAGTACGGTCATACTAAAGCCACAATTTGGAGATTATTATTATTATTATAAAAATATAAATATAATTATTTGTACATTTTATTTTAATTCTACATATTGGATATTCTGAAAATAGTAGACGAATCCAATTCTACTTCCATATTAGCAGATCCAATGGTTTACGGTTGAAAATCGAAAAGGATTACAGTAGTCAAGTAAGTGAGACGCACATGTAGTATGTTTCAGCGAAACTTACCTCACCGACGTCACCGACCGTCGCATTTCTACACATCTATGCTCTTACGTCGTTTTTATCCTTGTTACTTTTCAGGTCTAATACTAAATCTCCCGTGCTTGGCCAAGCTTTTAAAAGTCTCAGAGTCAAGAAAATAGTAGATAGGAAAGTTGCTAGTTTCTTTATTTATACGTAATTCGAATCACCGATTTTTAAAAGCATTTGTTAAACCAACATCATCATCACCATCATCATCGTCACCATCATCATCATCATCGCACCTACATCGTTTATTCTGTGTGTTTTTAGACCCGTATATTGGTTGTTATCTTTTAAATTGTTTCATTTGTGTTCCTGTAACATTTCTGACAATTCTGAGATTTTTAACATTTCTGATATTTTTACATTTTTAACATTTCTGACATTTTTTACATTTTTGGCACTTCAGACATTTTTTACATTTTTGGCACTTCAGACATTTTTTACATTTTTAACATTTTTAACACTTGTGACATTTTTGACATTTCTGATATTTTTGGCAGTTCTTACATTTATGACATCTTTGACAGTTTGAGATTTTCGACATTTTCCACATTTATGACATTTCTGACATTTTTGAAATTTCAGACATTTTTGACACTTCTGACATTTCTGACAATTCCGACCATTCTGACAATTCTGACATTTCTGACAATTCTGACATTTCTGACAATTCCGACCATTCTGACAATTCTGACATTTTTGACAAATCTGACATTTTTGACACTTCTGATTACAGTTCTAACATTTGTGACATTTCGGACATTTGTTACGTTTCTGATGTTTTGGATATTTTTCACAGTTTTGACAGTTCTGACATTTCTGATACTTCAGACATTTTTGACACTTTTGACATTTTTGACACTTCTGACAGTTCTGACATTTTTGACAGTCCTGACATTTCTGACACTTCTGCCAGTCTTTACATTTTCAATACATCTGACATTTGTGACATTTATGACAGTTCTGACAATTCGGACATTTCGGATAGTTTTGACATTTTTGACAGTTCTTACAATTTGTGATATTTCTAACATTTTCATAGTTTTGATATTTTGAACAGTTCTAATATTTCTGGCAGTTCTGACATTTTTGACATCTTTGACATCTTTGACATTTCTGACATTCCTGACATTTGTCACATTTTTGAAAGTTCTGACCGGACAGTTATTACATTTATTATATTTCCGACATTTGTACATTTTCTACATTCCTGCACTTCGGATATAGTTTTGACATTTTAAATAATTCTGATATTTCGGGCAGTTCATCCATTTTTGACATCTTTGACAGTTTTTACATTTTCGACATTTTCCACATTTCTGACATTTCTGACATTTCTGACTCTTTGTATAGTTTTGACATTTTGAATAGTTCTGATATTTCTGGCAATTTTTACATTATTGACACTTCTTACAGTTTTGACATTTATGGCAGTTCTAACATTTGTGACATTTCTAACATTTCTGACATTTCTGACAATTGTAACGTTTCTGACGTTTTGGATATTTTTACATTTTTCACAGTTCTGACAGTGTTTAAACTACTTATTCATCGTTTTCCTCAATAATCTAATAAAAAATACAATTTTTTTTAATGTTAATATATTATTTTGTTAAAGATTGTGAATATCTCGACTTCTAATTTGGTCATATAAAAAAGCTTATAACATGTAAATTTGGTATTTTTTCTATATATATTATATCAATTTTACTTTTTAAAAGAAAATACGTACGTTTCAGGAGTTTTTCTGTTTTTTGTTTTTATTTTTTTTTTTGTTTAATAAAGAATTATATCTAATTATATGCTCACAATCAAAAGGTACGATTCAATAATGCAAACATCATCGTCCTTGTCATCGTAAACATTATCGACCAAATAGTAGGAAGGCTTATTTATGCATGAGATGGAATTACAATGAAACCGTTATTAATGCGACTAGAGTTATATACGGTATCAATGTCGAGCAATAATAATAGATGGTCATTATTCATAAATCCTAAATCAGTCTATTGAAGCGGCAGATATCCGGAAAATCAATGTCGATTTCAATAACCTCATCAAATATACCTGTTTTCCTAAGTTTTATGATTATAACTCTCTTAATTTTATTTTATAATCTGAAAATTGATCCACTCTTCGTGAAGCATGAATTTTTTACTGTTTTTCAAGTGATGTTTCAAACTTTGCGGAGTCACTATTCTCTTGCGTTCACTCTAAAAAATAAATCAATTTCATTCCAGCCCTATAGTCTAGGAGAAAATTACGACACATTTTTTCTGGCCTCTGTGCTAAAAGTAATGATTTCAGACTGCGGATAAAGCGTAAAAAATTTACTTTTTTAAAAGAGTGGTTCAATTTTCACTTGAAGCAATTTAAAGAGAATATTTATATTTTTTATGTAAAAATGTCCATTTTCATATAAAAATTACTCCGAACAAACATAATTTAAGCATTCCGATTATCGGAAAGAATTTTTATGGACACATTTTCAATAATGATACATATAAGTATAGGCTAAATTTATTTAGTATCTGGGATATTATAAATTAACTAGTGGACCCGGCAAACTTCGTTTTGCAATATGAAAATTGGATTTTGCCACGCCCCTCCGCCCGCAGACCGAAAATCAAAAATCAGACTTCACAGTGTCACCCATTTTATATATATAGATAGATTAATTCTGCCTCCATGTTTCTAACAGAATCCATCGATATTCTGCTTTCGCGCGTTTATAATTGATAAGTATGACAATTGCATTTTTCCGAAATTATAAATTACACAGGGTGCATCAGACCATCACCTATATACCCTAGATTTGACATTAGATGAAAAGAATTAAAATTTATATAGTGGTTCAACTATAGCTCGTAAATCTATCGTTTAATTTCTAAAGATGATATACCAGTTGCGTTGAACCGTAGAATAGTTAATAATAAGGAATAAAAATTACTCGGTCGTTAAGGGTTCCATTATTTTATTTTTATCGCTCAACGTTTCGACGTTTATTGTTGTCCTCTTCAGGGGCATAACCTTAAAATAGTTAAAATAAATAAGGCTATGTACAAAATATATTAATTTACATCAAAAACAATTTACTTGTATTGTGGATGTTATTAAATGTACAAAACTGCATTGTAAGCATCACATCCAAGATCGAACTATCGTTTGTATTATACATTAAAAAGTAAATTAATTGATAAACTATAGATAATAAGAATTAAAATTAAAACTTGTAAAAATACCAAAAAAATTTAGGATATACTTGTACGGGCTCTTCATGAATGGCAACGAAATCACGAAATACTCGACAAATTTAATAATTATGTAATGTAGCACGGGAACATATTTTCTCCAATTTCGAATGTATCGTGACCGGTTGGTGTTCGCACAAATCGAACGCTTGTGCTTCGAACGTGTGGCCTTCCGGTTCCTGATAACTAAGCAGGGGGAATTCGGATGCTTGTGCTTCGATAAAAAAATTTGCGAGGATGACCCTACATCACAATGCGCATTAATATATACCGCACGAGTGGATTGAAATCGATCACCACAATTAAATTAGCAATCGATTAAAATTTTGTCATTGGACTAAAATATCACGAAGAGCACAAAGTGCACTATTTTTCACTACACATATAATGATGCGCACGAGAATCGCAATCGCCTACTTTTAAATTACGCAGATCAATTAAGTAGTGTAAGTAGTGCAATTTCACTCCTCCTTATATTAAGAGGTATCGGTGTAGATAAGCCAATTTTTAATAAGACGGCTCAATAGGTATATGAAGAAAGGGTTCGAAATAAGTATGTCTACACGTGTATTATTTATTTTTTTTTATTCTTTTATTTATTTTAAAAACCAAAGTCAATAAATTATACCAGTTTGGAGATCCTCGGGACGCAATCTCGATGTGGTCTTTTAATGCTTTTTAAATTTCCGGTCGCTCTCCCTGTAATCACTGTGGAAGTTAATAAGTGCAAACAAGGCCTCAGCGGAATAATCATTATACGTACAGACAGTGAACTGACAGTTCTCACGACGTCACTGTGGAATTCCCTCTTTCCGAATCTTATACCTGCGGTCTCGTTTAACGACCTTCTCCCCGCGATAGATGACCGCGAGTTTCTTCGGGAGTTTTGAGGTTAGCCACACGCTCCCGCTCTAGGGCCTCGCGTTATTCAGTCTTCAAAGGTACATGCGAATGTGCGGCGCGGATAAAAATAAAAATAAAGAAACGAATCAAGAGTAGGAGAAAGTTATAGGAACCAGGAGAAAAAAATATACGAACGAGGGGAACCTGCCTCGTCATGCGGACCCGGCCCCACTTGCCACTGTCAGCTCGCGTGATTTATTGCCGTTCGGAGCGCCTCCTTTCCTGCCACCCCCGCGCCTCGTCAGCATCGGTGTTTTTCCCTCGGCTACCTATCCCCCCCTTCCTCCCTATTTGTCTCTCTTTCCCGTGCTTCTTCAACTCTCGCAATCTTACAGATAGCTCTCGCTTTTTCCCCTCTTCGAATAAAATCGCCTGTCCCGCTACCCCTTCCGGGGTTCGTCTTCCTTTTATTTCAAGTGAAATCGTCTCTTTTTCTGCGCTACTCTTCGTTTTTTAAGTCTGTCACCTACTTGTCTCTATTACTCTTTCTGACGGACGTGCTCGCTACTCGTGATCACTTATTTTGCCAGTACCTTTTTCGCACGCTGACATTTTTAAAGTGCATTTAAACGGCCCGATGTACTGCCGCTTTCGCTGACCTCTAAAATCTTTCTAAATCTTTTCCTCGTTCTAATCAGAAATCTAATAATAGATTATTCTTGATCTATATCTTAAATAAATAAAAAAAAAAAAAAAACATCGTTCTTTTCTTTTTGCGTTTTTTTAAGTAATAATTTGCACATATATGAAAATCATCTTTTTCTAAACTATAAAAAAGAGATGCATTATTTTGTTGTTCTTTAAGACATTCCTTATTCATTTCATATCTACGCTATTGAACTGAACAAGTTCACTGAACGGTAGCGTTAAATGTTATTTTCATTTATGACACAGTTTCAATAATTATCGCTCACGACAGGATATCATATGTCTCCATCCAGTCAACTAATTACGATTTTATTAATTCCTACTTTGCCGAGGTCTTCTTCTGTCCTTTGCAGTGTTAATTCTGTCAATTCTCAAAAGAGTTGTAGAGATAGTATAATTTAGTAGAATGTTGATGCATCAATGAAGTCTTACAATTGATAAGTGAAAATCGTTCCAAATTAGGCCTTAAATACTACGCTCGTTGCGAAACAAAAGCTGCGTCTTACCGCATTCCGCTTGTCAAATAAATTTAGTTGTGGGCGCTGCCGTCTCCGTTTCCCTAGACCTACCAGCCCTCTTCAGTGAATCAACGCTGACGTTTCCTGCAGTTACGGTGGTCTAACCTTCCGAAAATACCCTCGAAGTACCCCTCCTTTATGCACCCTTTCCCGCGAAAACCACCCACCGTCGCCTCTTAATAACCAGTAATCCCACAGGTGATTGTGGAGGTAGAAGATTATACCACGTAAAGCGGTGCTTCTGCCACCCGTGCAGCAACCTGTAATTTGCGTCAATCTTCTTCTTGATTCGTCACCTCTTTTGCTGCGACAAGAAGCTGACCACGTAAAAATGTTAATTGAAAATTTAATGGAAATACGCTTTCGCTTTTCTTGAATAGCAATGCGTTCTTCGTGCGTATTTTTGTTTTTACAAATTTGAAGGGAGGTATTAACAATATACATTATTTTCTTGCTTTTTTATACTTTAATTATTACGTAGGTTAGAACTAAATTGAACGAGCCTACTGAATTGGAATCATGACGTACTAGTCCCAGCCTGAAATTTGTTGAGTAGCGCCTCTTGAAATTTAATAATATTTATAACCTGTTGACCTATTGGGTTTACGGATCGGTATACGCTACTGAATATGATATGTCGGTTTTTCAATAATTATCAAGACGATTCTTTGAATTCTTGGGATATTCTGAAGATGTACAACAAAGAGTATAGGGAGACCGAAGCTTTAAAAAAAACAATGATGCATTTAAAGGTCCTGAGGGAATCCTCGGGATATACCGGAATGAAATAGGATATCCTGAGGACATCCTAAGTATATCCTGAGGACGCTCATATTTTGTGTAAATGGTGACTTAATCATCGTACACTATGCCTGGCTTGCCAGGCTGGCAACTCTGCTTAAAGAGTTAAGTGTCAATATCCACAAGACATCCAACAAAATAGCGGTCTCTTTTAATTTCAACCAGATCTTCGTACGTTCGCGTTCTTAATTATCATTTTCTGGTTGGTAAAGCTCGAACAAATAGTTAAACGGTATATCAATTCAAATTATTCCAAACAATAGATTTACAATTCATTTTGGCAAACGTATAGAAGACAGAGTGGAAAATATTTCAGGCATAGATATTTCTATTACGGTTGTCAGAAGTTGAAGAAAGGTTCTTGACATTGTATGTGTTGGTATGCTGCTTCCATTATTACGTATATTGCACCATGACAATGAAGCTTTTAGCAATCGTTTTCTCAATGTTCACCATATATATTAAAACTATAGCAATCTTATTTATAAACATCGTTCAAAAATTTTAGATTAATGTAAAAAATGCATCTTGGAATTGGGTTTTTAAAATTTGCCGATACTGGGCAGGTGAGGACTGCACAAATTCGATATTCAATATAGACTTCCGGCTAACAAACTTAGTCTTAACTATGGAATCCCTTTATAATTCAATTTCAACTTCTAAAAGGGAAGCACATTGTCACTGAACGAGCTTCGCTTTTGACTCGGAGAAGAAAGGATTGGGAGTCAAGATGACCCTACTTGCTGTCTACAGGACATACTAAGGTGGGAAAGAATGGCAGCGAATGGCTGGCATAATTTAATTGATTACTTATTACCTAGAAAGAATCAAAATAAGAGATGCCTGTCTGCAAAACTCAGCAGTAAACTGCCTTCAAGATTGCAAAGATTATTATAAAAGTGATTTATTGTTAATTTTAACATAAATCAAATTTTCATACATAGGATCATAAATAGGATCTGTCAATGGTCTTCAAACATATAAGATATTACATGTTTCAAGATAAATCCTTATCCATATTATCTATTACCATGTCAGCAGTCAATTATATTTGTTTTAAATTGTAATCTATGTCATTTTTATTTCGGAATGTTGCACTCATTGATAAGAGCACCTCCAGTAAAGGTTGAAATTCAGGACTACGAACTTATTGGTATGAAAGTTGGGGCGCTATTACGAATAATTAATTATCCTCGCCTTATTGCATCAAACGTGCTTACAGGGGTCTTCACTTGAGGAAGCGCCTAGTAACTTCGATTAATTAATTTTGATGTCACGGTTTCCACAACCCCAAAGGGTTTATATCGTCTGCGTTATCGGAACGAATCGCCTTGCATCGATTCACGTCGCGCATACATATATGCTAGTATATATACACGGTACGTTGGTTGCAACCCGAGAAAAGGACTGTACGTTCCAGCAAGGTTGCGCTTCTGCAGTTTTGCTCGTCTCTTAACGAGATGGTAATTGGTATGCTTGCGCGGCTGAACAATAGTCTTTCTGCGTCGCAAGCTGTGGGGACAAAGAAGCAAACTGACGTGGCATTGTCGTCGCAATGCAAAAAGAACGTAGTCCGTCTGGAAATCAGAGAGGACGAGAAATTATTTTGTTATTCTTGATACAAACTCTTATGTCGGATATTTCAATCGTAACAAAAAAATATATATAGACTTTGGGATTATAAAAGAATATGCTTTAATTAGTAAATTGAAAGACGAAAGAAAAAGTGGAAATAAATGTACATTAAGATGATTTTGAACGCCACCCACAAAATCGAGTCCAAAACAATCCAATGTAACCCCAGGATTATTTCAAAATGTAATTTTGATTCTTTACCGTGTTCCTCCAGAACTTCTGTATTTAGCATTGTTTAGCGTTGTCTTCCTAACTTTACAATTAAAATACAATTTTTACGAGACATGAATAATAAGTGCAATTTCCCCGCGAGTAACGAACGACATTTTTCTTCATGTCTTGGTATGCGGATAATTCTTATTTCCTACATTTTTTTGTGCGGGGAATGCTAGCATATTATTAAGATATAGCACATTTCATTACAAGTGCGAGAATTGATATTTCCGGCACCAAAAACAGTATTCGAAATACGAATTTGATGGTTACTATCTGAACAAAACCCTACGGAAGTGATTTTATTTTTGCCGATGTTTCGTAAACACCTCAATTTATTTGATCTTTTTACCTTTTCATCTTATCATTGTCTGATTTGTTATTGAAGATCTTAATACGAAGGTATCTCGCTTGATGGTATGTATCTTCTGGCTGGACCAGTATCCGTTATTTTTCGAGTAACCAATTATATTCTTTCTTCGGTTTGATTAACCAGTCATATTGGATCTCAGCCGGCTGACCAGGCCAGAACTTTTACTACAAACTAATCAGTTGCCAGCTTTCGTGGGCCTTAGATGCACTATCGGGTGTATTGTCTTCGAAATCGGGTAGATCTCTTTTCCTGTGGTAAATCTGAATTAAATTTGATAGTAATATTTTTTACCTAGTAGAAAATAAGACCAGTTTATACCCATTTTTTCTGGACTCCATTACTTTTAACCTGGAAGCTAGAACAATTGGGCAGAAACTGGTGTTATTTTCTATTAGGGTTTAATAGACATTTATTACCAAAGAGGGCCAGGATAAAGACAATAGATATAATTTTTGAAATTAAAAATGCTCCTTGTTCATCGAGACTCTTTTTATTTATTTAAAGTTCAGGCAACAAACATTACTATCAAACTGTAGTAAATCAAACACAAAAAAAAAACGTTGAGCTATGTTTCGTTGTTTCGTATTATCTCTTTCAAAAATAATTAAAGTGTCAAATTCCATCATCTTGAAACCATCAAAAGACGCCATACAAATTTAGTATGACACTCATAATACCAACAGATAATTCAGGAAAATTCAATCTCTTCGTCAAAGAAAACGAAACGGGCACCTCTCAAAGCATTCAGGCCGAGCATCACTGTACGCGTCGTCGCCGCGTAACTGAGAGCCTCGACATTTATACCATTGAGGAGAATGATACATCGCCAAGATGGCGCATTGCCCAGTCGACTGATCATATTTCTTGAGATTGCGCGTGGGACGTCGGCGAAAGTGTATTATCATCTTTTACACATGTGCGTACCAACCTCAATAGCCCAGTTAATATTTCGAAACTTGAGTTGCCTGCAATTTGCACCAATGGCTTTTGGTCGATTTTTAACGGCGAAAAATATTGTAATTTCAACACATTGCTCTCTCCCGGTGTTTTGATGCGAATGAATTTACCAATCCACGAAATTTTACAATTCTATTCCTTCAATATGTATCAAGAATTTGCAATTTTTATTATACGATATGAAGCATTTATGAGACAGCGTATACGTTTTTTCATAATATCCTTGTAAATAGTTTCATCAATATTTTTTAAATTAAGTTTTAAATTTATTATATATGTTTATAATAATTGGTATATTTAAATAGATCATAAAATATTTCTAAGCAGTTCATTATAAAATTTGGTTTTTCATTACGAACACCAACACACAAAGACGAACTAAGCTGCTTCGATAACGAGTTTCAGATCCGTGTGGCGTGAACATGCAAACGTAATGAGCAAATTTAACATTTTGGATACAAACAATATATGTGTCTTTATGAACCAAAACCTGCAATCCATGAATAAATGATAGTGCACAAGTTTCAACCAATGAAAATACCTTGCGCATGGTGTCGAGAAATCTGTGAACAACTCGTCTGCAACGAGCGGGAACCGGTGATTTTGAATGTCTTTGAACAATGTTTATATTAAGGTTTCGCGCATATATATCTTTTTATCCTCCACAATTTTTCCAAATTTAAATTGATCATATAAAAAAATATCTAAACTATAGATGCTATTTTTTTTTCGTATTTGCTTTCAATTTTAAACGATTATAAGCCCCAAATTCAATAAATTCACTTATTAAGGGCTCAAAAAATAGTCTGAATCAAAAATTTACATATTTTTACGACATTAATCGATGAATCTTGTTTGCTCTCGTCAGTCTGCGAGAACTGAATTTGCCTCGATTCATTTCATATTTAATCGTCGAAATTGACATTCGGTTTGCAAAATAGCTGGCACAAATTATCACGGCTCGGCAAACCAAGAAATGCAAATAGCACCTCGCTTCCTTTGAAGCGTTAGCGACTTTTCTGCACCCCACCCGTTATACCGAATCTAAGATGAAGCCATAAATTCAATTTCTCTGTCTCTTTCTTTATCTCTCGCTGCGCCCTCTCTATCTCTGTGTCTCTCTTTCTCTCATGGGCTAAAGCTGTACACTCTTGGCGTGATGCGAAAAAATCTCCATAAATATTCATTCGGCAGTCTGGGTTCTCCTAGAGGCGAAGGGGCTGAGAAAAAAGGGAGACGCGCGACTTAAAAGGACCAGCTCAGATCGCCCGAATAAATACGGTCCTAACGGGCAATGCGAGCTGTTAACAGACCCAGGTGATATATATATACCTCACTACAATAAGCACGATTTTCTTTCTTAATTGTTTGTAAACAATCAATATTTTCTTTATAATGCTATTACTGCACTGAACGTATAGATTATAATCACCGTAACCACCTGAGGAAAGCATTCATAGAAATTATACTTTTATACTAAAGGATTAGACTAAAGGGTTAGAGAAATATTAGGTTGCATTGAAGGTGGTAAATTTTATTGCGAACAGAAGCTGCAGTCGCACCGATCATAATTCATTTCGCAGTTTTTCATTTGGAATAAAAATATTTGTAGAAACCTTACTAGAAAATAAGACCAGATTATGGCAATTTGTTCTGACCCTATAATGCTGTATATATATATATATACAGGGTGTCCAAAAAGTACCCGACTTCCCTACATCTCAGAAAGTAGTCATCAGAGAAAAAAATGACTAAGAGTTGTACGACTTTGCGCGCGCAATCTGATAGTGACCTTGGATTTGAACTTGACCTTCAAGGTTATTTCAAGGTCAAGTCAATTTTTTCAAATGGAAATCCCAAATTGTTGTCGCGGATTCGAAAAGAGCGGAAAATTTTACGCTCGATTATGGTCTTGACTATAACCTTGAAACTCTTTCACTTCTGGGATGAATTAAGAAAATTTCTTAATACAAAGTTTCTTTTTGTGACTCGTATTATCAATGTCCTTTGCTTCAATTCGACCTTAAAACCATAGAAGACCATAATTGGACGTAACTGTTTTTCGCTTTTTCCAAATATACGGTGGATAAAGAAATTTCCATGAAAATATGATACATGAAAAAAATAGATTTTAACCTTGAAATGACCTTGAAGGTCATAGTGACAATCATATTCGGGCGTAAAATTGACCGCTCTTTTCGAATCCGCGATAAAAATTTCGGGTTTCTATTTGAAAAAATTGACTTAACCTTCAAATAACCTTCATGGTCGAGGTTTAACCCAGGGTTACTATCAGATTGCGCGCGCAAAATCGTACAACTTTTGTCTTAGTCATTTCTTTCTCTGTCGAGTACTTTCTGAGATGGAGGGGTTCGGATGCTTTTTGAACACTCTGTATATATAGCACTAGCATATTTATTTGTAATTCAATCCATATTTTACGCAGTAAATGATGGTAAAAGAACATATCTTTAAAAATTTTCTATGCATAATAAAAATGTTAAACGTTTCAAATGAAAACAAGTTTCTTCTTTGTGTTATTAATATGGAATATATAATCAAAATGCTACAAAAACAGTCATATACAATGGTATATCCATTGATAAACTTACAATTGTAAGATTAAGATATATTTATTACAATTTCTGTATACGTTTATGCAAAATATGTGTATATATATATATATATATATATATATAAAGGATAAAGGATAGGAAGCGAGTCGGCTCCCGTGTGGATAGGAAAGGCATGACGAAACATCAAGACCATACAGGACAATACAACACAATACACAAGGCGCCGTAACCACCCACCCGGAGCCAGTTCCCCCAAGATACGCCCGCACACCGACTTGGACCCCAATATATCGCATTTGCACTATATAGGCTAGGGAAAACTGCGAAAAATCCTGGCCGATACAGTCGACTCCTTATTTTACCATCAGAGGTTATCGTCCAATGATAAAGCAGAGGCTTCCTTCTTTCGTTTTTTAAATTCATTTTTTTTTTAATTCATAACTTATATATATCTCCCTTGCTCTCATGGGCTAAAGCTATACGCTCTCGGCGTGATGCAAAAAAATCTCCATAAATATTCATTCGACAGTCTGGGTTCTCCTAGAGACGAAGATTGATATTTTCTGTTGTATCAATGTTTCGTCAAAAGAATAATATAATTATATTATTATTTGTACTGGTATTTAAATTTAATATGATATTTAAATTAAGAAATAGATGTTTTGGAATTGGATAACAGACTCATAATCATTGACGTAAAACATCCCCGACTTTTGTTAAAACTCGTAGAATTATAAAATTTTATTCGCCATATTGGATCCGCCATTTTATATTAGAAAAATCGGTCAACAATTTGGAAATCAGCGACCTCAAAAACTCCGGTTCGATCATCTTCTAGTTGATATTTTCCATGTAAACAAACTATACTAGAAATATATTACACTATATACCATATTATCAATCGGTATTATAAAGGGCAATACGTAAAGTAATATCTTCTTAACAAAAAAAGTTAAAAAAAAAGGCAGTAGCGCTAACGTATAGTAATAATCGATATAGGAAAAATCGATACCATTTAGTATATATTTGTACAAATTCTCAAAATGTAATAATTATTTTTTTCGAAAAAGAATGCATATTACTATAGGTCAGATGAATTTATCCGGATAATAATTTTAAAAGATACATTTTCAACCAAATCTCATGTCCTCCATCGCGACGCTGGGTAAACGATAACTATATATTATTTGCAAAAAACACTGAAAAGCCCTTGATACTTACACGTCAAATAAATTTCTTATTGATTTTCAAAATTATTCTACAGGTGCAATAGCTTAAATTTGAAATTTAAATATCCTCCGATATTTTGAAATTTCAATGGGAATTTGCAGACGAGCAATAGTCAATAAATCGACTTTACATGATTGACACATCTTGCTGGGGCGCTTGAGATGCAACCCAAAGAGATTTCATAATTCATGGCACTTTTCGTCGCATCAAATGTCAGTATGTGACATTTTCCTCTAACTCAATTTTCATCCTTTCTCCATCTTATTTGTAAGGTTTAGCTGAACGAGTAGTTACAATTTGAACGAAAATTGGGCAAATATATATTTAAACTCCAATGATAATTTTAAAAATGTTTATTTTCAGTCATCGATCTTCGTCAACTGTTTTGCAGTTGATTAAATATCCAAACTTTCGAAATTACACACTATACATTTTTTACGTCCATTTTCGTCTGGTTTTAATATTTTTAATGTTATTCCGGATAATTATAGAGATGAGTATTCAAAATCCAAAATTTTCAGTACAATATTTTACTTCCGGAGGTGTAAACAATATACTTTATAAAAAAAACCAGGATTATATTCATAATAAGTTGAAGCTTAAGACTACAAAATCTTAATAATTTTTTTTTGTCAAAAACTAAATATTTATTATATTTTTAATTTTAAACACGATTATTGCTTTAATCTGACGAATTTTCAAACGAAAATTGTATCATAGCCGTAACCTTATTTCCTATTATTATTATTTATTTCAGGTAACATGTTGCGCTTTACTAAATCAATAGTTGTGTAATCTTATCAGAGGATGATGAAAATCGATTTCATTCAATTAATTCTTTTTCAGGATATTCTGACAGATGATAGCAACGTGCCCGATCGGGTTCGCGATATTCTCGAGAAGATTCCCACCCGGGAAAGGACAGATCTAGCTTTAAGCACATTTCACCTTTAAACTGCATCAATATCTCAGACGTAAAGATGCGATTTTCCGCGGCATCGAATATAAAAATTATATTATTTGGATTGTACGGAATTTATTTTTCTTTTTAATGACCTGAACTGAACGAGTATCAAGCAATTCCATTAGGTGATATCGATTTATTTTAAAGAAGTGAGAGTCGAAATTTTTCGTGTAACCGGAAATTGGAGCCGACATACACGTTGACGAGGAATCAAGAAACAAATTTGTCTGATTGATTTTATAGTACTGATCGCTTGCCCTTTTTCCAATATTCAATTCGAATTTTACGAGTTTAAAAGATTGAAGTAATAAGCTAAAATGCGATAGAACAAAACTATTAAAAAATTTAAAAAACGTTCATAGGCCAAAGGATAAACCATAGCTTTTATCCGCTTATCATTTTAAACCTATTTGATTTTTCGTACCTTGTGTGCTTTTGGATTAAAGACTGACAGAAAAATTTGTTTGTGGTTTGTATTATCATATTATTGTAATATTACCATTTCTAATTTTCATAAAAATAATCAAAATTATATGTTGATTTCAAATAGCCAAGAACGTCATATGATGACATATCTTTTAATTCACGAAAAATATGAAAGCTTATTATAACGCTTGTTAAAAGTTCCTGTCGGTCAAATGTTTTCAAGTTCTCTTCCCCTACAGCACCGGGACGTCCTGGGATGTCCTGAGGAGCTCCCGAGAAGCTCCTCGGGACAAAAAACGGACATTTGGACGTCCTCGGGAGCTCCTCAGGGCATCCCGGGACGGATTGTGCTTACGCTTTTATACAAGTAAACAACTTCTACAAAAATGTTTGTGATTGTAAAACTAGTAGATTGAAATTTCATGCCGGTTTCATCTAGTCATCGACAGTTCGATGACTGATGACTGTCAGTAAGGCCAAAAAATAAAATACAATTGAGCGATTGTGTGATAATTAGCAGAAGATGACCAAGTACACATGACTTATCCAGTTTCCTACGAAATTTGCTATATTCATCATATTTGCATAGAAAATTGATATATAGTTAATCATAATATTTAATGTTTTTCGCATGCATTTTATAGGGAAATATAAGCATCTGATGAAACACCTACTAATAGACCCTGAAATACCAGATGTCTCAGAAAAACGCTTTAGTCCGTACCGTAGCCATATTGGGCTATAAAGGACGGTAATGATCCTTCTTTTCTGGACTCTTCTTCGTTTCCAGGGGTAAACGAGGAAAAACTCATGCTGGCAGAAACCCGTGCCGCAATAAAGCGTTCACGAAATCTCACGTCGGGGGTGCAGCTTGCGAAGTACCGAGCCAAGTTGGGGCGTTCGCAACTTTATTCGCTCGCGTAAAAGCCTACGCGGGCCAAAAGGGTATACGAAAGCTTAAGTATATTCATGGGACACGTATGTTATTTGTAAATCGTACAAGGAAGCCTCGTAGATATTAAGATTTACGTCTTACAAAAACAACACGTCGCTGTTTAGAGCCTCATGCATAAATGCAACTATTACATTGTCAAACTGTCACATTGGCATATATGTGTACATTCAACTCGGCTGAGAAATGAGATTTCTACTTCCGCGTTTCAAATTTTTACTACATGTTCCTCTGAATTCAGCATTCAATTTTCCGAAAAGTACATGTACATTTATGCTGATTACATACAGTAATATAAAGTTATAAAGTGCAGCATAAAACCAACGGCTATTTCTAGAACGGAGCTATCCTGAGACAAGTAATTAATTATTTTAATGCCGATAAATTAAATAAACATAAGGTCTATATATACATCGGTCCTACATACTACGAAGAAAGTAGATAAATTTCATAAGGCGAACGTCCGAAAATTAAAAAAAAAAAACTCTACAAAACAAACGCTTAATCTGGCGACTAATTTCAGTGAACTTATCTTTGATTAAACGGTAGCACTATTAGTAGGAAGTTTCACTCGAATAAGTGACTTTTCGTTTTAATCGATACAGAGATTCATGGTGAGCCATTTTGTTCAGTGGAATTTTGAGTTTTGACAGAAATAAAGTTAATATGCTCCCCAATTAATCGTGGCATTCCATTTTATTGTAAAGGCCCTGTATCGGAAAACCGTAATAAAATCTGTACGAGAAAATCTCTCGATTCTGTACAGATTTTATGTAGAAAATCTAGAAAAACTATAAATTCTAGGTTAGATGAAATATGAATTCTGTCTCGCCTTTATATTGGTTTTGTCTAGAAAATACTAGATATGATTATTTTTATATCAAATTTTTGTTTAGGTTAGAATAAAATAGCTTTTCCTAGATGAAAACTAGACAGATTCTGCTTAGGTCATGGATATAGATTGTTATCATGGCCCCATGTACATTAAGGTGGTTCCATCGAGCAAGACGTTGATTCACGGTATGCTTGAAACTTGGCATGTAGATCATTTAAGGCATCATAAATATCATACTAAAATTT
>JAPYZR010004036.1:0-13043 GCA_030522945.1 Trichopria nigra
TCGCATTCTTACTGCTGTACTTCTTATCATTTCTACGTGCTAAGAAATTAAGAAATAATAAAATCGCTCTACAAAAAAAAATATTCCAATTGGAATATTGTGATAATAATATTCGAAAAATATTTGTATCGTGCAGGCCAAAAAATGTGTACACCGCTGGAAGGAAATGTTGCTGTAGCAACTGGAGCTTGCTGGGAAATTAGACAATGCTTGGTATTATCTCTTGTGCAGCTTGGTTTGAAAGTTGTCCGTGACTGTCGAATCGACAAAAGATAAAGCAGGAAGTGTTTGAGGACGTCAATCAAACTGAATGTCAAATCAATAAATACTACCATTCTATATCATGCAACCTGGACGAGGAAACAGATATTTCTGCAGCATTCAAAGAAATCGAGCAAATCTATAAAACTGTACATGTATTGATCAACAGTAGTATAGCGTCATTACCTGCGCGGAGTGTGCAGGTATACGTCGAATTTGTTGGATTTATTAACATTTAATTGTCTTTATTATTATTAGTATCGTGCATTCTATAGTGAAATTAATGAGAATTTTGATTGATTTAATGGACCTTAAAATGCAAATACAGAAAATGTCTGACAGTGTTAGAAATTTAAAATATTTTTCCGAACAAAACAAAATCTACTAGAACATTTAAAATTGCGGATTATTTTAAAGTATATCAATTCAAAATTAGTTTTATAAATTCAATATTACAATCATATATATTGTAATAATATATATCATATATTGCAGAATATATTCTTTGCAAGTTACGTAAGAAAATGATTATAGTGCATAGAAAATTTTATTTCAATTTTTAATCAATATTTTCATTAAAAAAGTCT
This sequence comes from Trichopria nigra, assembly GCA_030522945.1. Classification (NCBI taxonomy): domain Eukaryota; kingdom Metazoa; phylum Arthropoda; class Insecta; order Hymenoptera; family Diapriidae; genus Trichopria; species Trichopria nigra. The sequence continues at coordinate 849 of JAPYZR010004036.1, forward strand.
TCTATTCATTTCTTTCTTTATTAGTTTTAATAATTTTCAGTGCGCAATTTATTCAGTACGATTTATTATTACGTTTTATTTTTGATCTATTTATTTGCATACAATTACTATTTTTTAATGTGCCCCAACTGCGATATTAATACACCGCTTAATACTACTTAGGATTATTATGTTGGCACGAATTTTCATAGTGAATAAATGAAACAGGAAAACATTAACGTTATTTTTAATAATCCTATATGCATATATTTAAGAGTTACGTAAATGAAAATGTACGGAATTTCAATATATACATCATTTTTCCCACTTTAAAAAATTGAACAAACCTATATATATTTTTCATCTTTATAAATTTATGTAATTTTGTAGGTGTACATATCTGAAATGTAATAAGTATATATTTCGAGTATTTTATTTTTTAATGCAGAGAGGTTCGTTATTTCTACGAATTTTGTTCATGGTTAAATAGCACTAATGATAATTATCTATATTATTCATTCCAGCCGGTACTATAGAAATACAAAATAGAATCGACATTAAATTTAAACAATTTTTAAAGCGATTAATGAACATTTTTTATTTTTAGAGAAAGCAGATTTTGAAACTTTAATCAATGAAAGTGTTCTTGCTGCTACAATTTGTACGAGGGAAGCAATAAAGTTAATGAGGGCGAACGACAATTTCGGGCACATCATCTTCATCGACAAGTATTATTATTATATCTCTATTTTAAATTATCCCTCTCTTAACGTATTTTAACAATTATTTGTAGCGTTGAACTATATCGGTGCTATACTTGTCTGTCGCACTAATTATATTATTTTTACAGATGAATGACGTAACGCAAGCAGTTTACCATACGTTATCCACATCAGGAAGTTCATTCTACAAACAACTATAAGATATTTACGAACATTCGTAAATGGCATTATTCTTAATTAGTTTTCTATATAAACGCTACAAAAGCATCACCTTTATAAAATAATTTGACATATATTCGATGTTACTATTATTTAATGTTTAAATGCATATGTTTTTCTAACCATTAATCAAAATTAATTTATTTTGCTGCAATTTCTTATAGGTACAATCTTTACAATTCTTATACAATTCTACAGAATTTGATATACACACAATTACATGTCTTACAAAAATTCAGTACATGCCTATTGAATGAAACTTCTAAACCTTCATAATGAGAGTAGTACAAAATGTTTATCATAATAGAAAAGTCATATATTTTTCGACCATTATGCGAATCCTTTTCGATTTTTCCAATGTCAACGGGACGCGATTAATCCAGCTGTGGTCCTTGGAAAAATCGGAATCCATTTCCACTGGTAGCTGCTGGTTCTCTCCCATCATCATTGATTGTGCCGTGACTAGGGCAAACAAGAACCCTGGAATTCCAAAATTCTTCATTTCCTCTCGTAGCCATGATAATGAAAGTGCATATATGTCCTGCTCTCGCACGTCTAATTTACGAAGTTCGTGTATAAAGTAATCGTGATATATTTTCAACAAATCGTCCAGATTATTATCGACGATATCCGTCGTCGGGCTCGTAAATAGAAAGTAACAAAGGTCCATGGCGGGTGAATAAATTTTAGACATTTGATAATCGATGAACTTGACGTTGACGATTTTACCATCAGGCCCGTGACTGAAAAGGATGTTATTATTCCATGTGTCGCCATGAATTAAAATCTTATATTTATTCTTCTGATTATAGCGTCGCATTAATCGTTGCATTTTCGAGTAAGCGTCCTTTTTGTAAGAGGCTAAAAAGGCAATTAACTTTTCCTCTTTCTTCGTCATTTCAGGATCAAATTCTATACAATTTATCGCTAACTCTACTCCAGCATTGATGCATTGACCCACTGCGGGTCTTGAATCGCATGGAAATGCGACATCTGCAAGAGGCTTCGTCAGTTCTTTAAAATGTTCGGGGTCCTTTAAGTGCAAAGCCAATGACGTTGCGTGAAAAGAACCTAACATCTGTAAAATCAAATCGTCACTTTATCGACAATGTATTTTCTTGTCCACAATAAACTGAGTATACATTTACAGAAAATCGTATCGTACTTGCATGACTGCCTTGCAGTGATCGAAATCAAGCATTTTCAATCTTGAAATAACGGCGAACTGTCGTTGTCGTAGGTCTTCCAGGATGACTTCTTGCGGTGTGGCTAAAACGCATTTAGGACCGAATGGTCCAAGAAGAGGTAGCAACTTTTCGTAAAGAAGCGCTTCGTTATTAAAACAGTCGCGACTTCTGCACATTTCATTGATTTTTGGGTGTGAAGAAAAGACCTTTATCATAAAAGATTTGTTATACGCTGTAACAGAATAGTCGCATATGCATTATTGTGGGGATTTATGAATGATTTATCCCAAGTGAATTTCTTCCTTCGCACATTAAGAAGTTTTCATTGAACGAAAATCATTTTTACGTTCATTTTTTTTTTTTGTAAAAATATTACAGTATAAAAATCAATAATTGTAAATACAATACTTTTAAATGCAATTCTACATCCATCAATTATTACTTCATTATTGACTCCCGATATTCCTGACAAGGAATTTTAGTCTCGTTTTTCAAGTACACAGCAAAAGTATTGCATCGCCGTTAAGAAAAATCTTATTCAAGCTGTTTACTAATAATAGAATAATTGATATGATGAAAATCCAAATTACTACTAACGAGTGCCGTTTCCTCGAATTCCCTCGATAATCATTCTAATGACAACGGACATGTAATTGTCGCCAACGTTAGTTCCAGGTTCGTCTTGAATACGAATAACTCGTAGATTTTCATCTTGCTCAAAGTTTCGCAACAAAGCTTGAAATTTAGCTGCTAAGTCTGTGTAAAAAAACAGACACATATATAGTCACAGTATTCCCTAAGTCATTCATTTGTTAGGAATTTTGTATGGTAATAAGTTTTAGTCCTAAAAAGTAATATGTCGCTTTAAATATATTAATTCTTCCTGACGACACTAAACTGTCATTAGTTTCCAGAAAGCAATCATTCAATTATTATTGTCATATCGGTTGATGTGCGGTAATGGGTAGGACGAAAATATAATTACTTTAAAATGATCTTTGTAATTTAAAATACCTTTCACATTTCGTTGCTCCATGATGTTACAGCACTAGTTTTACGACAACTGCGAACTATTAATCAGCAGTGACAGACTGCAACTTATTCTTTTTTTTTTGTTTTATATATGATAGGAATGATAAGTCGTGCAGTCGGTATCGCATTCGACCATGACTGTTCTAAACAGTTTATTATTTTTTTTTTAATATCTTGCTTCACGATATCAAATCGCGAATCAAACATGAACAAGCCTAGTTGTAGGCTAGTTGTAGCATTAAAAAGTTTATTTTTATCATGACAAAATGTTTATGGTATTAATACTTGTTTAAATTTGGACACTTCCGTAAAAAAAGAGTAATGTGTGATTTTTCATATTCTGTATCAGGACTCGAGTGGAATGGAAACAATGGACGTTATCGCACTGTATGTGATCGTCTGAGATTAAAAATATCACTGATGATCTTTCGATTAGAAACTTTTAAAAGTAATTATCATTGTGTATCAATGAAGCTGTCAGATTAGAACACACTTTCGTTTCCGTATTGCGCAATTACGTAGAATTGTCTATATAGACAAGCGCATTTAAAAAAAAAAAAGCTGTAATAAGATATATCTAAAATAAAACATGATCTCTAATAGTTCGTAATTTATGTCTTTCGCAAAATTTATAAACTCGATATGTGTTTTTCGACCATTAGCCGAAATCTTGTCGACTTTTCCGACGTCACTGGAATTCGATCAATCCAACTCTTGTCCGTTCCTAAATCGACGTCAAAATCGAGTCCGAGTTTTTCATTTTCCACGGTAAACATGGCATGAACAGCTATCAGCGAAAATATAAATCCAATAACACTAAATTTTCTAATTTCCTCTCGTAGCCACGAAAAAGAAAGCTCCCTCAAATCTTCCTCGTGCACGTCTAACCTTCGAAGATCGTGTAAAAAGAAATCGTGATATATTCTATACAGATCATCCAGATGGTTTTCGATTACTTCTGATTTCGCGCTAGAAAATAGAAAGTAGCTAATATCAATAACTGGTGAGAAGACCTTGACAATTTGATAATCCACGAGCTTGACGTTAACGACATTTCCATCAGGATCGTGATGAAAGAGTATATTGTTGTTCCATGAATCTCCATGTACCAAGACTTGATATTTGCCATAATTGGCATTTATCAATTGTTGCATTTTTGAGTACGCGTCCTCCATGTAAGAGGTCAATAAGTCAATTGACTTTTGCACATTTTCCGTCTTTTCTGGATTAAACTTTAAACATCTTATTGCTAATTCTATGCCAGCTCCGATGCATTTGCCGGCAGCTGGACCTGAGTCCGAAGGGAAAACAGCTTCTTTGAGGGGCCTCATCAACTCTTGAAAACTTTCCGGATCGTTCAATTTTAAGGCCAAAGATGCAGCGTGGTAAGAAGCCAAAGTCTATAATAAAATTGTAATACCAGAATTGTAAGCCAATATTCTACATACTGTTGAATATTTAGCAAGTACTGCGACCACTCAGAATTATAAGTAACGCAAATGAATCGAAAAATATAAAATAATGTAAAAATGGAATACTTGAGAAAAAAAACAGACTGGAAGAAATTTCTAACCAGACATCACCACTGAAAATTAAAAAAAAAATTAGATCAAATGTAATATATTTTCCTCGATAACAGATTAAATATAAAGTTATATATAAGATAATGCAATCTCATCATTACAATATTTATAATAAGGTGTTTGTTAAATCAAACTTACTTGTAATACGGCTTTACAGTGATCGAAATCTAGCATATTTGTTCTTAAGCAATTGGCATAATTGCGTTCACCAAGGTCCTCCATAATGATTTCCTGTGGTGTGGCCAAAATGCATTTGGGACCAAACGGTCCCAGAAGTGGAAGTACATTTTGGTATATGTGAGCTTCGTTACGAAAGATAACGTCAATTCTGCACATTTCGTAGGCTTTTTCATTGGTAAGAATAGCCTTTGTTATAAAAGACTTCTTATAAACTGCAACCAATCAATGCATCTATTTGGTTTTTCTAATCAAATAAACTCATTCATATCTGTAATGTACTTTTTATTGGACTCATCATATTGATTTTCTTCAATATTTGGTTTATATATAGTGTCTTTCGATTATAAAATTTGTATGACTTACATTATGTACTAATGAATTTCGCATTGTTTCTACTTGTTTAAAAATGAGGAGTGATAGAGATATGCAATAAGTTCTCTCGAAGTAAAAACATTAGAAAAATTTGTTTACTGATTCAGTTAATGAACATGAGTGATGTAACGTTATTTGTCATAAATGCATTATTAAAACTCCACTCACGTGTTTGATTCCCACGTATTCCTTCGATTTTGGTTCGTGTGACGATCGACAAGTAATTATCTCCGACTTTGGTCCCGGGTTCCTCTTGAGCGTAAGTAATTCGAAGATTGTCGTCCAGCTCGAATTTCCGCAGCAAAGGTTGAAATTTATCTATAATGTCTAGTCACAAAAAACGACATGTAAAAAGTATATTATATAGTATATTATATACTTGGTGTTTATCACTTCTTTCACGCATCTGTCAGGTGTCTGTACAGACTCCATTCAATACAAAAATAATACTGTAAAAAAATAAAACTGCAATACCTCAAGAACAAAAATTGACATCGAAAAAAAATCTTTGGTCAGACTGCGAAGCTGCTTCAACTTAGAACTGATTATTTGTTTGTAAAAAATATTGAAATGGAAGGTAAGATCAAACAGCATTTTGAAATGTTGACTCTAATTTCAAACTCATGTTGGAATTCAAGGTTCATTTACTTTTTATAAATGCTGCAATACAAGTCAAAGCTGTTGGCAGCTACCATTTGTCAAAAGTAAATATGACGCCGAATTCATAATCGCGGACATCGAAATTCTATTCCTGTACATATATAACGTTGATAGAAGCAGTTAGTTTTCGATCTATATAGTATTAAGATGTGGAAAATAAAAAATACAGGTATTAAATTATTAAACGTTAGCAATGCTATCTGAATAGTACAAGTACTACATACGATGCTGTGGGCATTTAACTCGCAATATGACAATTGACATCTACCAATTTCACTGTCATTTTCTCGTCAAAATGACCGAACTTATTTAAATTTAAGAATATCGGAAAACATTTACTGATGTTTCATAGGAAGATAATGAAAGTTGTAATTTTTTATAAATAGCGTAAATTTGTAATTTTTTAATTTTTTTGTAAACATTTAGTAGATAAGAACCTCATCATTTTCTAATATCATCAACTGCAGAAAAGTACGATAATTTTTACCCAAACATTTTTTTTCCGTTTGCTGCTTGCAATCCATTCATGATTTCGAATGTTTTCTTTTTTACAGTGATTATAAACGTCACGTTATCATTGTGTCTGTTTCCGTCTTTCATTAATTTCAAGAAAGAATTTTTTCGATTTTTCACTATATAATGAAGATTAATGAAGCAAATATAATTGGATTTCTTTTTTTGCCAATTACCTTGTACACTTCGCTGCTCCATTTTACTGTCCATAACACTCTATACAAGAGATACAGCGACAAACTGTTTTGATTCGCTATGACAATGTACTGCGATTCGTGCCGGTTATAAGATGTATGACCGAACAAGATTCGCGCGCAACATTACGCGCATAACGCGCTGCTCTTCTTTATCGTACGTGTGGCTCAATGTACACATTAATCATATATTATTAGGAAACACATGTATGAAATTGATAATGAGCAATATAATTTTCTCATTGCCCTCGATTATACTGCTATACTCCCATGCGCACATTACGCAATATCGTGTAAATTCATTCAGATTTTATCAACGTGTAAGTTATTAAAAAATCATAACAGAAGTAATAAGGAATAAAGGTTATTCGAAGTAACAGGTAGTAATTCCGAAAACTGATAACACGTATTACCGTGCAATTCTTTATTTATTTAACAATCAATCAGGAATTGATTGTTGTCCATGACACTGCGAGCACCGGTTTTTTCACACATGTAGAGAGAAAGAGAGAGAGAGAGAGAGATAATCAAGTTTCTGATATTCTGATACTCAGGTTTTTTGAAGCACAAACTACCACAATTATGAATTTTCAACAATATGAATGTTTTGTGAAGTGATGGAAATACGTACAAAATCAGTAAATTTGAAAACACAGGAGAAAAGAATACAAAAACTCTAAAAACATACAATATACTGTAGTTCCTGAAGCATATATATGGAGTAAAAAAAGTACACAAAGAAACGAGTCCAATAGGAATTATTATTTCAATAAATTCGCCAACTCGCAAAGTATAGCTTCATTCTGTCTTCGATAATCTCAAAAACTACAAAACGTACAAAAGATAGAATTAGGGTATTGTTAAAACATTTGTAATATAAATATATTGATAAAGGGGTTTCGTTAGTATCATTAAAGGTAGTATCACTTTTAACCAATATTTCTATAGAATGAGTCCAATTCATAATTGAAAAGAAACCATGAAAGCAATAAAATGAGTACTAGATTCCGAGTGTTTAAAATGTCGAAGCACCATATAGATACAGACAAATATACAGAGTACCTGCGGGATCGGCGTTATATCTTACTACAGTTGACATAGTGATGGATTTACCCTTCAAATTACCGTTCTATTTAAAATGTATACGTCAAATTTTTACATGTATTCAACCAATTATATTCCAATTATTCTGCACAAACTGGATAGTCTTGAAAAAAAAAATAGGAGTTTCCGCAATAGACTTAAGTTCAACTTGAAAGATGAAATAGTAGACAAACCAAGTCAATTTTCTAGACATTATGTTCATGAATACTAATAATAATAAAATTATTACAAATTGATTCCACAAAAAAAAATATTTTCCGGCAGACACTAAATTTCAATTCAAATCATTCTAAATAATATAAAATTGGTATGATTTATGGATTCATAGAAAGAGCCATTAAAATTTCCCGTACTATAAATTCAGAAAAAAAAAACATTTTTAAATTTGTCAAAACAATATTACGAATAATAGACGACAATATCATGATACACAATAATTTAATCATAGAAGATTGCATTGGGTAGTCATTCTTTAATGAGTGAATACCCAAAAGCAGGATACGAAAATTTACCAAAAAAACAATAAGTTAACCATAAGTGAAAACTTTATTAGAGCATTTATGGAATAAAACAATTAAAAGATTAATTAGAAATTAAACATCACATAAATGTAGTTTAACAAATTAATTGCTCAAATTGTAATGTCATATATATGACGCATGTGGCAATATCGAAAGTTATTTTCATTTCGAGTATCACGTGCGGCATTGTTTGCATTTAGAAAAGTATAGGTCCCAAATAGACCCCACTTGCTCCTGACGATACGTACCTGTATTAACGGAAGGATTTTACTTGTATACACTATATTATATATTAAAAGGGAAAACAGTTAGTTGTCAGTGGTAATTTAAAGCAAAATCACGCGGCTAAAAGAGTCCGGGGTAATATACGCATTTACATTAGTTTACATTGTAACCCAGTAAGTACAATTTTTAGAATGCCTAAAATTCTCCAAATAAATTTAATGATAAACTGAATGAAATTTTATGATAAAAAATATGTTGAAAAAAAATTATCAACTGTTTACTAATGAAAATCACTATTAATGAGACAATCACTTTGAATTACATAGTTGTAAATACGAAAAATACGTATTGTATGTATGTTTGACGCAGTCAAAACAATGCCGGTTCTCGGGTCTGCCGATGCTGCATTAATAATGTAATCATATACAGGGTAGTCCCGATTAAATGTATGCAATTTGTAAAATCTCTTCAAGATACACCGGACGAAATTTCGAGAATAATTACTTTTGTTATAGTCTATAACTATAATAAAATATATATATATATATATATATATATATGTATATATAGACTATAAGTAAGAGTGATCCTGATGTTAAAAACTTAACACATCCGCACTAAAATTGCACAGGTTTGAAAGATTTTATACCTTGACACACTATATCATTCAGATCACGATAACCAAGGACTCCAAAGAGTATAGAATTTTTTCCCCGTCTGATTCAACCAGGTTTTCCATTAATTTAATGATAGTAATGCCGTTAATTATAATTATTTATATAATAATAATAATAATAATAATAATAATAATAATAATAATAACAATAATAATAATAATTAACGATAACATTACAATGACAATAATTCATAGCAATATTTATGAAAGGCTTTGATGAATTTTGCAGATCATGGCAGATAGACCACCATTACGATCTCCTGCAGAGGTACGAAATGCTTTTGATTCAAAGGAGGATCTAAACAGATGGGTTGATTACGACTCATCAGGCGATGAAGAGTGTTTAGTAGAGAGAGACTCCTCATCCGATGACGAATATTGCGGAAGGTCCCAACCTGTTAAGGTGGTCAAATACTAATTTTGAAAAATTATAAAATTTAAGAATCATCGTTAAAATAGTACATATTATGTATCAAAGGCGTAATTATCGATATTCACGGGTGTGAAGTTTGACACACATGCGAGGCGATGCATACGAAATTTTTTAATGCGCCGGGCGCGAAGCTCGCTTATTTGCACCCGTAACTTTCACCCTCGGTCGTGAAATCGAGAAGAGCGCCCGCAGTGTTCAAAAATTTATTGGTAACGCTTTCGTTACAGAGCAACTTCTACGATTCATGGAATAAAGACCCGACACCGGTAAGGAAGCTTGATCTAATTTTTCAGCCAAAGCTCATTGGTCTAGCGAGTACTGGTTACGATCAATCGCCTTTGGAGTCGTGGCAAATGATCGTGACTCCAGAGATTCTCGAAAAAATTAAACAGCACACGAACGAAAGAATTCAACGTTTACTCGCTAAGAATCCATCCACAATACTTGAAATGTGTGATATTATAAACATGGACGAACTTTTAGCTGTTATTGGTTTGATGTATTTGCGCGGATACTTCTTGTCAACATGCCCATTAGCTCACCCACGTAGAAAATTGTGGTATATAAAATGTCTTGCAAAAATTGGTTCCATTCCAATATCCAAAGAAAGATTTAAATTTATCTTGAAGAATTTGCGTTTTGACGACAAGACGACCAGGTCTAGAAGACGAAAATTAGATGTATTGGCTCCCATTCGCGATGTTTGGAAAATGTATACAAACAATTGCAGAAACAACTACGAACCCTCACACGAGTGCGCTGTGGGTGAGAATTTTTTAACTTTAATGGGAAAGAGTAGATTTAAAATTAAACGCGATCGTTTATTCGGTATTAAGATCATCACGTTAAATGACGTATCGACATATTATATGATAAATGCCATACCATACATAGAATTCGAAAATACCAACCCCGGTGAAGACGTACCGGGCTCTCATATTCGAAAACTCTGTACACCCATCTACGGAACCACTCGCACCATAACATGTGGCGATATGTTCACCTCCTCGAATCTTTTTTTAAAAATGTTGAACTTTTTTTCGCTAATAATGGTTGGAAAATTGGGAAAAAATGAAACGGGTGTACCAAAAAAACTCAGAATGGCCCGCCAAAAAGCCAGATCTACAAGATATCTTTTCAACAAATATCTCACAATGTTGTCTTATACGACAAGGAGGAAGAATTGCGCTCTTTTCATGTCGACTCTCCACCACTCCACTAGGACTGACCCTGTAAGTCGCCTACCAGATATAGTTCAATTTTACGCTAGAACCATGAGCGCTGCTAAAACTTTCGTTGATTTGTGTAATGAAATAACGACCAGTATAACGACCTCTCGATGGGCGACTAGAATGTGGATGGAAATCCTGGATCAAGCTTCGATAAATGCCACGATTCTCCACAATATGAACCCTACAAACACTTTTCTAGATAGAAATACTTTCATGATGGACCTTATACGTTGTCTGTTCGGGATTCCATATGAGTTGGTAGAGGAACATCATCATTAAACCCTAATGGGCTTGTTGGCACTACCCGATGTTACTTTTATGCCAAAACATCCCAAATCAATTGTGTCTTGAGATAACTGTCCACTCGCTCTGCATGACGTGAGCACAGAATGACTTGATGTAACATCAGCTGCAACGAAGTACTGGAACTTTAATACAAAGTACTAATGTGCAATCATTTTTATCTGTTTGTACATCGAAATGATGTATTGTATATGAAGATTGAAAATTAAACAATGAATTTTTTTTTGTCAAATGTTTGATATTGAATTTGATTCACTTTTCGTGAATTCACGACATCACGTGTTCGTAACAGATCATTCGTCTATTTCCGTAATCATACCAAAGATTATGACACGCGAAAGACTTCATTCTCGCTCCATTTATTCCTTTTTTTGTCCTTTGTCATATAAAATGACATCTGTGTCACTTATAAAAACGTTTCTGCATCTTAGTGGGCAATAGTCCTTTTCGTAACGAGGGCGCAAAATGGCCTTTTACGCACTCGCTAATTACGTTTCGTCAAGTAGGCGCAGAGGCTATATTTTTTTATTTATTTTATTTATAAACGGGCAAGATACTTGATTTCAGTAATTCCGAACTTTCATTAATGCGCGCGTTCATGACCTTGATTCCTATGAATCCTTTTACTATGATAAAATATACTTTTAATTACGACAGCAGCTTCGATATTTTTAATTTCTGTGGACACATTCCACTATGTTCTATGTTTTCAAATACTACACCACGAGACAATGTTAAAATATTAATATTCACCGTCCCAACAAGTTTCTAACATAACTTTAATGTAAACATATAAACATAAACACAACAAGGTCATTGACTTCAACGAGATTACAACATACGTTATACATACGGTATTAAATAAATATACAATTATATAAATAACATTTAATTTTCGGTCAATATTTGCTTTATTTAATTACTTTAAGGTAGTAGTCTGGTGTCTCGGGCGTTTTTCGTTGGCTTTTTGGGGTAATTTTTTTTAAGGTAAAATAACATTAAATCGATTCGGGTTTTTTTATATGTTATTGTTGGTGTCTAAGAGAATATAAAAACATTT
>JAPYZR010004037.1:0-30610 GCA_030522945.1 Trichopria nigra
TTTCCACCAAAAAATTCCCAAAATCGAAGAATCGGAAAAATTTTTGTTGGTGAATTCAATACTTCGCCCGCCTTGCGTCAGGCGAAGTAATTAAAAAAAAAAAGTTTGTCTTTGTGAAAGATAAGACGAGTCTCTACTACTCTTTAAATGTTTTAGTGTAAAAAAAGAGTCACTCTCATAAGATTGACTTTTAAGGAGAGACATTTTTACTATTTGACCAAAAGTACAGAGCAAAAATTTGAGATGTTCTAATATAAAAGTACAATAATATCTATTTGAGGGCATTAGAATATAATTAACTCCAGGTTGCAGATAATTTTACGGACAAAAACTAAAGAATATATCGCAAAGGACAAGTCTTAACTAGATAAAAATGGTTTCTATTTTAAAAGTTCTATTGCATGCAGAAAAGCAAGTATGTAAAGCGATTCGTTCGAAATAATCCTAAAATTTAAATCTAAAATATTCCTTTTTGATTTTACGAATAAGAGAAAAAAAGAAAATTGCATTTTATAGTTTCAAAATTTAAATTTCGTTATTATAAAATTGAAAAAAAGTATTCTCCCATTTAAAATAATACAGAGGTGGATTTTAAAATTAAATGTTACATTTGAAACGTTTCTGAGATAGGGCATTTAGGGTTTCCGAAACGTTACTGAAACTTCTCTGCGAAGAAACGTTTAGCGGGATTTTACAACTACTTTCACTTTGAAAAATCCTGCTCACGAATCTAGCACACAGATTTCCGAAATTGATGATGGCGGTTCCAATATGGCGGATTTTCAAAGTTATATAAATGAAGTTTCAAATGATATGAAATATACCCTGCAGTTTGTATACCTGTGGAATTTTCCATTTGCATCAATCAAATGCACCTACATTTGGTTAATTAATATAATTATTATAATTAATATAAACATTAACAAAATTGATTGCTTGGACATATTAAAATATACAATAAGTTATGTCCATCTACAATATTTTAAAGTAATCTAGCTCATTCAAAATCAGTTATAGACCCATGGTTTTTTCCGATGACAATATGAGAAATTCAATTGGATTTATTGATTCGATTTTATAATAGTGGAACAAGAGGAAAATTCGTAATGTTCAAATCGTTATTCCCATAAATTTCAATTACCATTCCATATAAAATTCCGAAAAGTTTTTAATGATTTAAAAAATTGAACTCAGGTCTGTAAAATCAAATCAGAACTTTGCTTCGATTAAAATTTTTAATTCTTATATGTCAAAATTGTTGTAAACAAAGTAATAATAAGTACTAAAATATATTTGAATAAAAATATAACAACACAAATCATTTAAATTATTTAAAAGCAAGTTACCAATATACGAACAAATTTATAACAAAATAAAATAATTGATATTGTAAGGTAAAACGATACAGCAATAATTGCAAAGTTTAGTAATACGTCCCAGCCTCGTTTCCTACTTTATCGACAATTAGACAACGTTCAAGTTATAAATGCCGTGTCGAAATGCAAATTCAGATAATAAAATGCATTTTATGTTCGCAGATCTCGTACATGAACGATACGAACACAGAAACGACGAAACCTCACAGATTGCTAATTCCGGAATGCTCAGAGCCGTGCTTGTTGGATGACTTATTCCACGTCTGGGACGACGTCATTCCGGATGACTGGGATGCTGAGTGTAAATTGTAAAGACAATGGCGAAGTAGTTAGCAAACAGTGATAATAACAATCCGTTAACGGGCGAAAGTGAAGTGATAAATGCCTTATATATAGATTTCGAATTTAGTGACAATGTTATAACTAGACGGAATATCGAACCCAGGAACGATTAAAGCAATGATCTATATATCATATAGAAAAAAAGTTAGGCATTACTTAAAAAGCACTTTAATAGTACTTTAATGTAAAAGACGACGAAAAATTTGTAATAAAGAAACATTTTTTACATTTTATGCGAATTTCATGTTATTTTTGCATTTCGCTTCAAATAATCATCTGTTTAGGTTACCAGGATGCGAAACGTAAAACTTGAAAATTTAAACCATCCTAATTTCCTAAATTCCTAACATCCTAAAATCCTAAGATGAATATTTTTTATAAAGTATAACCTAACCCAAGCATCAAATCAGGTCGAAATTACCTCTTTTCGACCTTCCATTAATTGATGGAAGGTCGAAAAGACGTAATTTCGACCTGAATTGCTGCTTGGAATGTATATATACCGTATTTACACACGTTTTGATACATAACCTTTTATTTTGTATAAGTTTTAATTTGTAGGTAGAATATTTTCGTACGATTTGACGTGAAAGTAGAAATATTAAGAAAAATCGAAGGGCGACTATGACCAGAGGTACTTTTTTATATTTTCGCATATATACTTGATTTGGAAGACTCGGACGTAAGAAGCTTAGGTTATCCACTGCTCATGATTATTGAGTAATTCAATTGTTACATGGTCAATTCACTTTAAAAATAGGATGTAATGAAAAAGCATTATTCTAAAGTAATTAATCGATTGCAAATATAAAAATTAAGCAGGTACGAGGTATTATACGACACATTTCAGCGACGATATCGGCAACTGTCAATTCCGCCACAGGCAGCCCAGTTTTTCCCTAGCTGATCTTCAACGGTGGATATCGTCGCTTTGGAATTCGCTAAAAAACAGCGTGAAAGACGTCCTGTTCGACGGGGAAAAGTCACAAATAAGGGTGAGCTTGGCCGATCCGAGCTTAGCTTTGGATTCAGCAGCGAGGGACAGCATTTTTTGGCACGAGGGTTGTTTCCACGACGACTTTAACATTTACGATCGCCGTCTTCGAAAATACCGTCGGAGAACGAAAAAACGGTTCGCACGATCGTTATTCGGGGACGACTACTTGAATTTCTTCGATAAACCGAGCAGACATCGTCGAGACCGAGGACTGCACAATTACAAGAATGTGAAAGAATTGATGGGCGATTGTTTGATCGAGACTATTGAAAAAGTTTTGGAGAGTATGTATTTTCTTTGCAAATGGTTTCTTCACCATGAAAACTGATCGCATTGTCGAACGCACAATCTTATCTTTAATGTTCTAAGGGATCCGGTGATAAATCTTATTATTGCACCTGCAGAAGTCAACTATGCACCGACTTTTAAACACTATTTTTTCCGTGAAATTTTTTTTTACAAAACTGAACTAGGAATCTTTTTCTTAATTATAGAAACCATTTTCATATACTTTATTGACCGAATTATTTTCATGAGAATATCATTAAAATACGTGATTTACCGAAAATAAGAGAAACAGGGAATCTATTTTGGCTAACAAACTTTCCTGTTTCTCTTGCCATACACAAGATCAACGTTATGTTTTATTCATATAAGCTACATTGATTAAGATGCAGTTTGTCCGCCTAGTTTCATGCAATTACAAATTCCTAGGGTACGGACATAGTGAAACCAACCACGTGGCTGACACAATACCAGACCATTCTGTTAAACCGACGAGCAAGTACAAAGCTAAAGGCGATAAGAGATATTCAGTCGACAGCAACAATTCGCGGAACAATTGCCTTCAAAACGAGTCAAGCGGTAAGTGGATTGATACTGTCTGTTTCGGAAACGTGTGGTACTCGAGCTCTGAACGAAATTCACCGAATGCTCGACGACGAGAAAAGAGGCGATCGAAGAAGCTGAAAAATAAAAAGCTACGCTTCCCAACCCATCGAAGATAGATACCGAGACTGTACTGAAAGGAGAAAATAAACTATGAATCAAATTGACACTAATTTTTTTCATTAGCGTGTATACTCTTTTAGTATTTTATTTTTAAAACGCTTTTCCTTGAGTTCTGATCAACATCTGTCCTACATACCGCACATGTGTACCATGCGCACATGCTGTAGTCACTTGTTGCCCACTTCAGGCAACTTCCAGTCACGTGTCAAAATGAAAACGGACAATTGGAATATTAGTAAATTCAATAGTTAAAGGTCCTCTCTTGCTTTCCGCGTGTAATCGATTGAAATGAAAAAAATTACTCAAAGTGAATTCCCACGCGGAATAACCTATTCTTTTAAATTTCGCTAAAATCGAGGGAGATGAATCGTCGACTAAGGATTCGGTATTTTGGTTATGCAAACGCTCAATCAAAGCTACACAAACAGCGACTTGTTTAAGGTAGCCGGTACCACGCTGAAGTTTTCCACCGACGATGAAAATGAATTTATACGAGCCTGCCGTGACCCGACGAGGGGCAGACTTGGACGAGAATCAGTCCCACCCTCGTCCGGGCCCTTTGTGCGGATGCTCGATCATGTCTTGGACTTTACTAACGTCGTGATCGACCGCGTCAAAAGCTTCTTCCCGGTATTTGGCCATCAGCACTCATCGAAAGGACACCCTTGCTTCGGAGCCGAAACATTTCTTAAAGCGACAAATTTGGAAAACTATTCCGACCACTCCACTGAAGCCTCGATGTCCGCATTCACCAACTGCTCTCACTCGAACGATGCAAATCGTCTGGAGAATTTGCAAAACAGATGTACCGAAAAATTTGTCGCCTCGCCTACGTCCAATGAGGAAATGAGAAATCTGGAAATGCATTCATCGTCGATATTGCCTAGCGCATCTACCGGCACTAAACCGCATTCCTTTCACTTTAACTCAAAGTGGATCGAAACATATGAAATGCACAATGTGCAGTACAGCCAGGTTTTCAATCCGCCGCAACTATTTGCGGATTCCTCTGCACCAGCCAGTGAGAAACCACGTGTACTCGGCATCAAGGAAAAATATCCAAACATAATCACTCCGCAAATTTCAAAAAGTAACTTGCTGCCTGATAAACACAAACATTTCGATCTCGAATCCCACATAAACTTCGTCAACGAAAATGTGGACTTTCCCGTCGACGATGTCGATTTCGTCTACCCTGACGTAGATCAAATACTTAGTAATATCCCAATGGACCTCGAAGGGAAGTTCAATTTCGTTACTTCACCAATGAGTCAAAACCAAATTTGCAACGATATCGTAGCAGCGTCACATGTTCCCGCGAAATGCCAGTCCCTGGACGAAGAGAAAACTCGTAATCAGAACTTCTCTAAACTATCGGCGATGACGGAAACTTACGTCGACTCGCTCCTTCACTCCTTGAAAGCTAAAATGGAAGCAATGGACGCGGCTTACGGGATGCTAACTGAAATGCCGAAGCACCCCAGTTCAGAAGTAAATGACAATTACAGAGACATAGACTTGCATCGACAGGATCAAAGCTTGAAAGGCAAAAAGGACTTTGCCTGGAATAAAACTAAATATGATTTTCCACGTAAAACTGACATTCTTTCACGAGCGAAAGAAGAAATGAAACCTAACCTCGAAACTATAGAAGAAGTAAAGTCAACGATTTTCGACGTTGCTACTCAAGTGTCGACGGTTTTCAGCTCGGAGAAGTTACGGAAAACTAGAGGATGGAAGAGGTTATGCTTTTGGCGTATTAGAAGATCGAAAAAGAATCCATTGAGAGTCGTCAAGTCTGAATCACGAGACTTTGATAAAAAGGAGAAGAAGCGAGTGAGCATCATATGCGTATGTTTTCAAAGGAACGAAACTAAAGCCAGTTCTACCGATCTTTCCAAGTTCCAAGGCTCAAGGAAGTCCATTCTATCAACCCCCTCTGTCAGCCCTCAACCTTCAAGATCATTGAAAAGCGTGGAACCCAAGTCTTTTAGCGATAAAGAGGTTTCTACGGAGAATGTAGGTTTGACCTACGCAGACGTCGCACAATCAACTGATCATCACAGCGTTTTCTCTGAAGGTCGTTTTCAGGAAAATGCAGTGCAGACGCTCGATTTCCATTTCCTAGACAAACATACGAGTATTCATTTCCCAGTTACCGAAGACCCGATGGACACAACTGAAGTAACCGAAACCAACACCGATTACAAACTCGAGGAAATTCCCGACCATCCTAATGATGACATGACGAACGTCTTCAAGGATGATGTCGACGATACCATATCAAGCATAAAATCCTTTCGTAACAGCATCAAGTTAGATCGCAAAAATTTAAAAAAATCAAACTCCTTGCCCGTGCCTGCTATTCGTCCGCCAACACGTCGTTGCAACTGCGACCATAACAAACAATTTTCGAAAAAATCAGCGAAAGCCAACAAGGACATAACCTCAATCGCCAGCTACAGAACCGTCAAGGAACAGGATGTAACGATAAGAGGGTCTTCGTGGAGCGAATCGTCGGGTTTAAATTATAACAAGTTTGAAAAACCAGAAGCGCACCAAAAATCGGTCCTAACCTTCTCCGCGCCCAATCGGAATTTGATCTCGACATCATGCCCGCAAGCGAAAAACGCTGTTCCTCGAAAGAAAGAAAATTACAAATGTGACTGTATGTCGCTTAAGCCGGCCAAAAGAATCTTCGAAAATGAAGGGACGAGCAAGCAGGTGAAGCGAGAGTATCACATCGACCTGGGAGCAGAGGAAACTCTGTATATCGACAGTGTGATAAAAGATAAAAAGAAAGAGGAGAAGAAACCGAAATCGATGAAACTTAGCAAAAGAGTGTCGGTGGTCCGTCGCTCAGTAATGTCAGACGATTGCGCTTACGAAGAGAAAATCATTCCGGAAGAGCACACTCGGCACAATATGCCTCCAAAAAGAAAACGCTCGTCGATGAGTAGTAATTTGAAAGTTGAACAACGGAACTATCCGAAATACATGAGTCCAGTCTTAGACCTGAGTATTCCAAGGTCCTCGCACCTGAATGGAAGAAAATCTGATCGAAGCAAGAACCACGTGAAAATTCGAAAAGATGACAACAGGGGGTCCAAACTGAAAATCGAAGAAAGCGAACAGCCGTTTCAGATCAGAAAACTGGAAGATATCCTTGATATTTCAAAAATTCGTTCCAATCTGCATGAAACTATTTCTAAGGACAAGAGATCATCGGCGTTTTCCGTCAAGTTACGATTTCTCGAATAATCGGATTCTAATACCGTCATTAACCGAAAGTTGTTGCCTTGTTGCAGCCCATTAGTTGACTTGTAAATTTGATTGTATATATGTTGTAGGCCTTAATGGACGCGAGTGTAATGTGAAGAAAAATATCTGTTCCGAGTGCTGTGAAGTAAAAGAAAAAAAAAAAAAACCCGAAATAATCCCATTTCACGATGACTTCTCGGTCTTCCCGTAGTTTCTATACCCCAAGACTTTTACTTTCTCGCAAAATATAAGTATGCGAGAAAAATAACATTTTTCTCACATTCGGACAGAAAGTAAACCGTGTTACCACTGCATGGCAATCGTGCGCTTCGGTTGCCGAGCAGAAATTTGCCGCCAGACGTCGGTTCAAGTGCATGCGCTCATTAGAATCGGTAAATTGGCACAAAATCGCTTAACCGGGATGTTTCTGTGCCGTCTTCATTGCATTACGCAATAGCCGACCCGGTATATGCTTTGCATACATCTATATCGTTGCGTAACGTAGATATTCGGTGTCGCTATATATAAACGCTACGATTACGAGGCGGCTTTCAGGTGTATAGACTGCAAATGCGATCGCTGAAATTCTTCATCTCCTGCGATTATGACGCTAATAGTAATCGTCAGTGTCGCGACTCGCGGTTACGGCCGGGCAAATGTCACGCTTCGGAAGTAAATGGGCCACGGCAGGACAGGGACGATTCCCTATTCAGCACTGGTATATACTATATACGTACTTCCCGATCCGAATCACTGCTTTTATCATCTTATCAGGCGCGATTACTCGGTACGGTGACTCGGCTGTTTGCGTCTGGCCTGTATTCGCTGGCAAAGTTCATTCATCTTTAAAAATCGCACGGATATAAATTACTCGGATCTTTAATTTGCGTTTTAAATTCGCCGAAGGTTGCGAGGCCATCAGTACCGTTTTTCAATAATTTTGCGGCTGCGTAAATAACCCCCGTATTGCATTGTTTCGTTGCTCATTTTACCACAACATAATGTAAAGGAATTAATTGTAAAATATCAGCACGACACTCGCTGTGTCCTGTACTTAAAAAAAAAAAAAATCAGATTTTACTTTTTTTAATAAATAATCCGAGGAAATTTTACTCGAATCAAGTAAATAATTTGTTTCTCACAATACACCTAGGAAATATTGTTTTTCAATATTTGGAAACAATAAAATATTTTTTGAACACAAATTTTGTAAATATTCCCTGACGGAAAATTTGTTTTCTTGGCAACAATTTTTACTCCATTTTTACGAACTGTTATTGCAACTTGTTGTAATTGAATATTTAATGAAATAAATATTTACCTAATACTTGTAAATAATCTTCAGCTTCTTTCCATTGCTTATATCAAGTAAATATTTACTAAAGTAGGTGTCAACTATATATACATTTACAGTTGAGTAGATACTAAACTCAATCGAAATGAACGTGAGATTATATATTTTTGAATGGATTAAATATTTTCTTTGTTAAAATAAATACATACCATAGCATTCAAATACAAGTTTTAAGATTTTGGAAACGAGAATCCGGGTTTTTATTTGAAGATTTCGTATTCTTAAGCAAAAGATTATTATAATTTATAAAACGTTTTCTTCATTCAGGTAAATTATATCTTAAATATAGTAATTAATTAAATAATAGTAATTAATGTTTGATTTATCAACATCAACCTGAAATTCAAGTAAATATTTTCGTCCATTAAAAAAATAAATGTCACTTAATTTAACCTTTACATTTAATAAAAATTTACTTATATCGGGTTAGTTGATTTTAAGTACATATATTTACTTATTTTTAGGATACATAATAGCTTTTACGAGTAAATTAAAAAATTCATCTAAATTTTAACAAAAATTTTGAACAAAATTCAACTTTGCTGAAGCGGATAAAGCATTTAAAAAATTAAAAAAGAACATTTTTTACTTGTTCGTTGTTTTACAATTTAGTCGCGAGATTATTAAAGAATAATAATATTAAATAAATCGATTCGTTTGGATACAAAAATGAAAGTTAATTTATTATAAAAAATTCAGGAAATCGATTTTCATGTTCGATTTAATGAATTTTCTAAAAAATTACAATTAAAATGTTCAGTTTAGTTAATACATAATGATTTTAATTTTAATTGATGTTAATCCTATAATGTTAATAATATAACAATAAGCCGAAATTTGAAGAAAACAATTACATACTTTTTAATTTGAACTTTTTCGATTAAATTGACGTTATATATTGATAGAAAATTGGAGCTCTAAATGAGAAATAAGTTTTTTTTCCATTTCTGTGCAAGATTAACAATTGTTTTGATTTCGTAAAACAACGTCAATATTTGATTTTAAAAAAGCACATTAATTTGTCTGTGATTCTGAAAGGAGAATGAACCGAGGGGGTCGCCGTGATTCAATATGGTTTAATCTATATATATATATATATATATATATATATATCATACGTGAATTCCCAAAATGGCTTCACTCGACAAAACAAAGAACAAATGGAAATCGTCAATGTGCCCTGACTTCTTCAATGATATCTTAATCAATCTTCCTCTGTCTTCGTAATCTTGAACTATAACAATTAACGAGGAAACAATGTGCAAGGTTTCCACTGACCTTTTTTAAACAAGGACATAAATATCGCAGTGAAATTGCGAAACGTCAATTAAATTATCTCGTCAATTAAAAAAAAAATAAATCGTTAAGAATTTTACAACATTGAAAAGTAATAATATATATGGAGATTCCCAATGACGAAATGCAAATAACATGAAACTTCATTATTTAATGGGATATTTAATAAAATTATTTAATGAATAAATACAAATGCTTCCAAATCTGAATATTAAAAAAGTTAGGAAATTAAATTATTGGCATATCGACTCCAAAGCCTGCAAATCGAATAAACGACATTTTCCTAAAAGTCAACAAATAAGTTGACCCTACGAATACTTTAAACAATTTTGTTTTCATTCATTATTTAACGATAAGTTACAATAGTTACAAAATAATTATGAAACTAAAAAAAAAAACTGTGTTAAATAAGTGTCAAAATTGCGCAATGAAATTTGAATTTTCTAACTTTTTGTAATTTTACAGAAAACCTGATTTGGAAAATAATTTTCAAAATTCTTCTCGTAACAAATTCCATGATTTGTATAATATTAAATGAATTAATTATATATATATATATATATATTTCTGTTTTCTTTTGTATTAAAAAAAAAAGAATATATATTTTTTCCGATCACTTAATCATTTCTTCGTAGACATGTTTATATTATACTTTTGACACTTTTATAGACAGTCTTGTCACTATAGCAACGACTTTAAGAGGCATTTAACGTTGACCTATAATCCGAACTTGTCGAATGTTTAGTGTTCTTCATTTAAGAATTTGCATCTCATTGGCTCCAGTGCACTTCTCGCTTTTTGCAGATATCAGGAAAAAGTTTCAATGTATACAGTGATTGCATTATTGTAACTACATAACGGTTTTAATATTTAATTTTCTCTGCAATTGAACAAACTATAGAAATCAGTATAATTATATGATTTTCTTCTTTATTGCATTACATAAAAAAAATGATTTTATATATAGTATATAACAGTCATTGAATTCTGACATTCAAAACAAGCATGTATCAAAATTGCAAAATGAGTAATTCATATATATATAATTAATTGATAAACAAATGCACTGTACTGAAGTGTTCATTTAAGGGGTGAAATCTTATTCGAGAAACTTGAAGAGAACCATGTGGATCTTGATTTAGAGGGTGACTGCGCAAGACGAGAGTTAAAATATTTCTAAAATAATCACTAAATTATTTCGCAAATATAGGAAATATGTGTGTGTGTGTGTGTGTGTGTGTGTGTGTGTGTGTGTGTGTGTGTGTGTGTGTGAAATTCGAATACCTGTCGGAAAAATGTCTAATGTTATGAATTATGAGCATCATTTGAATTTCACTTTCCGAGCATCATTCGCGCATCATATTCTGAAATCGCGACGTCATGGCTTTCAAGGCAATATGACATCGCTATACTTGAAGTATATACTGAAATTGT
Source organism: Trichopria nigra (assembly GCA_030522945.1). Classification (NCBI taxonomy): domain Eukaryota; kingdom Metazoa; phylum Arthropoda; class Insecta; order Hymenoptera; family Diapriidae; genus Trichopria; species Trichopria nigra. Next base: position 11,072 of record JAPYZR010004037.1, read on the forward strand.
TTATGAATTTTCAAATAAAGCATGATGTAAAATAAAAATTATCATATAACTTTTCATCGCTTCTGACTGCGAGTCGATATATTGCGTCAATCTTAATATATAATTTATAATCAGACGATATACTCGAGCAAATGCTTACATTGAAGAAAAGTATTAAATGTCAATGACAAATGTATGATAAATTTCCGGGTTAATGCAATGAACAAGGCTTATTTTTTGTGTAATGAAATACAATTATATCCCTATACTGAAAATTCCCGTGTGGGATCCCATATGGGAATTTGACGTGAAATCCCATATAGGAAATTATTGTTTGCTGAAATAAACAAAATGCTGGGATATTTTGTAGACAATTTTAAAGAAGAACGAAACATGTTTTATTGTAATAGAAATATAGTTTCCGAGAAAAAAAATGAAATGTTGAACAAGAAAGAAACATATTTTATTTTAATAGAAATTAATTTAAAAATTTAAAAATTTCCATATGGGATTTCTATTATATGCAATAAAACTGCATTTTCGTATGTGGGATTTCACGTCAAATTCCCATATAGAAATTTTCAACAGGGTTTTTTTTTTATAAATAAATATATATTTAAATCAATCAAAAGAGAAAGAAAAAACTTACGTGTGTAGAGCTGAAAATGACAAACGAGATTACTTTATCGGGGAAAATCAGAATGATTCATTAATTCTGAATTCGCAAATAAAACTTATCGTGTGATTTATTCAAAGATCGATAAAATTGATAAACAATAAATAATCACAATTTAAAATATCATGACTATATATATCTACGATAAATGCTTCAATATGTTGTATTCAAAATGTAATCTTCATGAACAAAAAAAATTCATGCGCATAATATTTCTAATAATGCATAAAGAAGCTTTCAAACATTTTGAAAGCGTATATATATCCAGATGTAAACGTGACCTTAATTCCGCGAATATTTTACAAATGTCGATTTTCACATTTTCATACAGCAGAGAGAGGGACATAAAAGTACATTTAGTTTTATGTCCTTGCAATATAATATTAAAATGACGTTAAACTTGCTGCACTTGTATTAATAATATACTGTTTATATGTATATGTTTACATATATCTGTGCATAGGGAATTTTTTTTGTCGTCAGTGTGTGCGAAAATTACAAAAGGGAATCGCATTTTATCAAAAATTCAATGCACGCACTTTTAGAGATGGAGAGGAATAATAACAATGCGAATAGGAAAAATAATTTCGATTTTATTTTATATTCATTTAAAGTCAGCAGTGTCTGCGATAAAATGTATAATTTAATATATGCATAATTTATTATGGTATTACTTTTTCTTCACATTTTCAAGACTGTATTAGTTTTTTGCAGCCAGCACTTAGGTCAAACAAGTTGGAAAAAAGTGCAAGATGCTAATGCCTTGCAATCAACGATGTAAATATAGATAGGAAGATTCACCCTCCGTAACCTGAGAACAATTACGTTTGATAATATTAATTTACCGTAAATTAGATGTATACAGGTTTCGAGAATTAAATAGAATGAAAATCAAATTGAACTGAACTTTACAGGGCAATATATATATATTAATTCCTATATTTATTAACTTTAATAAAGAAGAAAAATTAACGCATGCAAAATATCAGACGTTCTTTTTGTGTTATTTGGTGAAAAAACAAAATACTAAGTAATGATAAGAAAGGCTAAAAAAAATTAAAAATTACTCTGACACAATTAAAATTTTTTGTATTGAAAAATCGAAAAAGGAAATTATATGTATATATGTATTATATTTTTTTTTTAATATTGGTACAGTTAAATTGTTGATTACCACAAATAATAGATAACTATTCATGACCTGAGTATAATACTAGAAAATACATATACATATATATAGTAGGAAGTTAAACATCATTCCCAAAATTCCTCAAGGGTACATTTCTTGTACCCATTCCATTTAACATTTAAGTACATGCCATGTTCGTGAAACGAAGGTATTATTTCACTTATGCAAACGCTGTGCCATTGTACCTGTCCTGTATTAACATTTCATGGGCTACGTATGTTGAAAATTTGTTTTGTGGATATTTATATCAATCGCATAATTTTAAAGAATAAGCATTAACGATGGAGAGTAGGGCGCAAAATATATATTAAAAAAATATTTCGTTAGTATGTAATAAATACATACGAGCAAAACTTTTTGACAAATATAAACTATTCAGGAAAAAAAAAAGATAAATTATAAATTTTGATAATCGTATAGTGGATGTATCTTCAAGGACAATCAAACTTCAAATTTTCATCCATTTACCAAGAAATAAAACATTAAAGAGTTTCAATATTTTATTAAATCTGATACAAATTTTCTTAGAATAAAACTGTGAATTTTACTTGTTTTATTGATTAAATGTACAGCTCCTTAATTCCTTGCAGTGAAATTTCACACATTTAAATTAAGAGTTGCTCAATTTTCACTATAGGAAATTTAGAGAAGAATTATATATGTATATATGGTGTATAATTTACGTTATCGATTTAATATATTTATATACATACACATACATATCTATATATATATATACTGCATTACATGTACCCGAGAAAAAAAAGTTCAGATCAAATTAGATCTGAATTATGGCCATACCTGCACAGATATTACTGGATCAAATAAGATCTTATTCAGATTTTATTAGATCTTATTCAGATCTAATTAGACCATTGACAAGATCAGACAATATTTAACATTAGATCTTGTTATATCTGACTAGATCTAATTTGATATAAAATTTACAGATCTCTGTAGTCATAACTCGGATCAAATATGATCTCATTAGATCTAATCTGATCTGAAAAGATATCGTTTGATCTTGAATTTTTTTCGCGGGTATATTAATTTATATGCATAATTTAAACACCCAATAATTATAAATAAGACCATTAACATCGTTTCTACAAAATGATACATCTGCTCAAACCGCAACAGCAGATGAGATTCTTGCACTTTCTATTTCCCACCTTGGTTAGTTTAAGTATACTTCAACTATACTAATTTTCTGCGTTCTTAAAATATCGATGTCGTTTTTAAAGCACGTTTATTTATCAATAAGTAATGAATTAAGAACAACATTTTACGCATCATCAATAGGCAACCACAAGTAATAGTCACGACATTAATCAAGTTAGAAATTGTACGACTAATTTATTCATTAAAGTTAATAAAATACCTCAATTATATGGATATCTTCAAATCCAGCCTTTATCAATGTTGTATATCAATAATTGCACCCATTTGTATTTTGAAATGAATGAGTTTTAGTTCATACATATTTGACCCAACTTCAAATTGAAACCAATTTACAAATCTGAATGTGAATGCCTTCGTATCGCCTTATTCATTACTGATCATTATTCATTCTTTTTACATGTATCACATCTTTTTATCATGTTCTAACTTTAAATATTACTTCAAAACTCTCCTTATGATGCGTCGTTATATTATAGTTAAATATTATCTAAAAGACTTGAAAAAAAAGTATTTTTTTTAAATATTATTCGCTCATCTCTTATGAGAGAAAAAAAACAATAAACGTTTATTAATTTACATGGTCACAATATTTAGGGAACTAATTCATCTGTAAAATTTGAAAAGCACTTTTTTTAAGTTTTATGTAATTACAAGTTTTATGTAACAGACGATTACTATTACAAGCTTGACAATGGTGCTTTGCCACCGAAACGTCGCAAATTTTAATTTTAATTTCGTACTCTGACTCAGCTCATCGACTATAATATATCATTCAAATTATTTATATGACTGAGTGCATTAATCACTATAATTTATTTATTAAAATATAACTATACATAATTTATGTTGTAATTATATTTTATATTAATATATAATAAAATATATCTATATCTGGGGTTCTGATACCAGGGCCCCAGGTCGTCCGGGTCATAGTGCGATCGGTGATGGGCCAATTAGCCGTAGAAGGGCAGAAAAGGGCCGTAATAAAAAAAAAAAAAAAAAAAAAAAAAAAAAAAAAAAAAAAAAAAAAAAAAAAATATATCTATATATACATAATAAGTACTTAGCTTATATCTTAATATAATCTGTCAATCGTCATTAAATTCAAAAAAGATTTTAAAGTGATTCATGTATTTACTTTCATTCGACAATATTTTATGCACACACACAGACCCACGGACATTTATCGCCAATAAAGTTGAACATTTTTTATAGTAAAAATGAGAATAAAATCATTAATAAATCTTCCGTAAATTCAACGAAGCGCTGTAAATCGGAGTGTCACAAAAAATGAGAATGGGAACGAAACTTTAAAAAATGGACCATCCATACTTACGAAATATCTTTTTGCATGAAATTCAATTTTGGTCACAAATTGTAATGTTAAGTGGCATATTTTATTAGTATATTAAGAGACATGTATACAGATATGCGCCGATCGACATAAAGCGTTCAAATTTAGATTTTCAAAAAATTTGCAAGAGAAACAAGAGATTTTTTTTCTTATCAAGATAACAATTTTTCAAAAATGCACTTTGAAAAATGCTGAACGTACTAGTATGTTGTTCTAAGAACATATACGGCATAACAAAACGAGATAAGATTACGCATGGACTATATTAATCAGATATCAAATGACACTTGCCACAGCAGTCAAAGTCACGTTTGTACAAGTTTATTGAAAAATAACGTATGATGTTTCAAATAAAGCCATATATACGCAACAATAATAAACAAATGACGTCTTAGCCTAAATTTCGTCTTACAGAAATGCTTTGCGAAATGTTTCATAAAATGGATATAAGTATATACATATATATAATGAAAATGTCTAAAAATATCTGTGATATAACAAAAGTCGATATTTTATTTTGAGGCCAAAATTAATTTGTGACTATATGTGTTCATTGTCCAGAAATGCGCTCGTTAAAGCAATAAAGATTTAATTGTTACGTTAAAATATCGCATACGTCATAAATATTCTTATATCCGCGCAGCAAGGATCGGTTACTCATTCGACGATTAGTATGAAAATATACCAAAATCATTTGCCATTGAAGATTCATTTTCGAAACAACACACCTTGTTCTTGAAAGCTTAACATATACATATACTGCATGTATTGATGTAACAATGCGTCATTCTTCTTATGCACAATACCGCATTAACGATACTTCATATATTCTAATTTTTACCGTCTAATGTACCTTAGGCATTAATGAAAAATAAACCTTTTAACATTAAAAAAAAAAAGAAAACTGATTGTTGAAACGTACCAATCTAACGTTCTTTCTGCAACTATCATGTAAGGAAGATACGCCTGATATAATAGATAAGATAAGGTGCACGCACTATAAGTACGATTTTAAACATTTCCATCTCGGGTTCTATTAAAAATAATAGACTCGGATTTTTTTACAGTAATAACGCAAGAGTTTCTAAACAATTTTGAACGATGAAAAAATGTAAATATCTTTTTTTTACATAGATCATGTGTAAAAGAACATTTTCTTCGCCTATTTTTTAATTGAATAATTCGAGTTATCGCTCGATGATCGATCAACTTACATAAAAAATCAGCATAGAACTTTTCGAAATATTAAACCGAATTTTCCTAGTATATGTTTGGTCTGCATCTTCCCAAAATCAACTTTAAAATTTACACTCCATTTTTTTAAGTCACACTCAAACGATATAATTTAGACAACGAATGGGTAATAAAAAAAGAAACAACAAATAAAACAATTAATTTATCATATATATACACTTCAATTAGGAATTACTAATTTTCATATACGATTTTACGTCAGCAGATCTTTGATTGGCATGTTGCATTTGACCCCCATAGAATCTTTATTCATTAAAATAAAAAAAAAAAAAAACATTTTTCCATGATAGTAAAAAAAAAACGACATTTTGACATACCTTTTCTCGAATTGCCGCCCAGATAGCAAAACAACGAACGTATATTCCATGTTGTTTGCTGGTATGTTATTGAAAGTACGCCTACTTCAGCAATTTGGCAGAAATAGATAACGAAAAACAAATGTACTAATATTTTGGTGCCCAAATTAACAGTATAGATGGGTCCAATTTATACATTTCCATTTTCATCAGCAAAGTAACAATCTTCACAATGACACCAACCAGTAAACGAAAATCTATATAGATATCGATTCAGCAGAGTCATAAAACGAATTCCTTAACAAAGAAGAGAATTTATTAATAAATTCCAATGGATTTCAATCCATAAATAATACTTATAAATTAAATTCTAAACTTTTCAAAGCATTTAAATCCAACATTTATGACTAAATGAAAATCTATGCTTTTCAATTCATGTTAATCCAAAAATAAACATTATCATACAATTGAAATTCCTGAATTTTGGATGAAAATGGATTAGAATGCATGCAACATGCAACTAATTTTAGAATAGTAGTTTTCGATACAAGTGTGTAAAGTACTACTTTTACGCATCGAGCGTCAATCGCCGCACACTCGTGTGTCGAACAATATTTTTTGTAATTCTGTGCGTAAAGTTCTTTACGCATTACTTTACGCATTGTGTGCAAAAGTAGCACTTTACGCATCAAAAACTTGTGCGTAAAATCGAACTTTACGCATAGAATTACAAAAATGTTATTTTCAGATTCGAAGTTATTGAAAAGCATAGAATTAAATTTGTCAATATTATTCCTGGATTTCTATGCATTGCAATGTATTGAAGTACGAACATATATTCCATCATAACTGAATTCGATTTTTACTCTGTTGAATCCATTTCAATTCATTTTCGTTTACTGGGACAGTATTCTTAAAAAAACAAATGAAAATGTATTGAAGTAAATTCGAAAAAGATTGAGATGTTCAGAACTGGGATTTAACGGTGACAATCTAAATTCTTTTCAATTTATCGAATTCTAAAAAATGTTTGTTGAATTTTTCGTTGCTGAATTCCATTTTTTGGAAGTGATCCAAAAAAGTTGCGTTTTTTCAAACAAATGTCAAACTTGAAAAAATCAAAATAGTGGATATACAGAAATATATCGGTTTTACTTTTTCGTTAATTTACGCGTATTCTCTTATCAACTCCCTGGAACAAGTTTCAGAAAGAAATTCAATTCGAATTGTTCCGATCGATTTCGTATCAATCCATTTTGTTCCGTTTCTATTTTTCAAAGAAACTAGAAGTAATAATAATTTTTTTTCCCGTCTCGTTCTGCTCCTTTATTTGGAGTTAATGCTTTCGAAATCATTCCGCAGAACCGAATGTGATCCGAAAGATATCCGAAGAACCGAAAATGCATTCGATTCATCATTTTTTGATCCTTATTAAAATTTCGAATTTCGAATGCATTTCGAATGCTTTTAAATCCAAAAATAATTTATCTAAAATATGAATGCATTTCAATCCAATTTTTTTATAAATAAAAATTTTAAGCTTAAATACATGCAAATTCATCAGTAATAAAATCTGAAAATTCATTAAGGATAGAATACTTCTCAATCATTTTGAAAACATTTGAATCCAGAAATGAGAAATTCAGAATATTTAAAAATGTTATACATTTTTACATTAAAATGAATAAAATTCAAAATAATAAATCCTCAAATTTGATTGACAAATATAGAATTCTGATGCATAGGATAATGCATAGTAATAATGCACAAATTCCGTTCCTTTTTTTTTAATAAACACAAATAGACAGTCTGTGGCATAATATATTGGACAACTTATTAAAACGAATATCGTCGAATTTAAAATACACGAAAAACTACTTTGAATTAATTTAAACGAATAATATAATGAATTGAATTAATGAAATAATACAATCCGAAATTAAAAAGAAAACGCTTTGGAAATATTACAGATTCCTTCGATATGATTCAATCCATTTTCAATACAAAATGTATTGAAATGCATTAAGCAGAATCAAACAGGAATTTAATTATAACGAAGCGACTTTAAAAGTATAATGTTTCCAAATTTAGTTATATGTTTTTCAATCCATTTTAATCCGTAAAATTAAGTAATTTTAATTGTACATAAATAATGATTGTTTTTTTTTTTGGTTGATACGAAATGCATAGAGTTCAATTTATGGACATCGATTTCATATCAATTCGCTTGATTTGTAAATGAATATTTCTTTGACAATATACTGAATCCATTTCAATACATTCTTATTTACTGGGACAATATCTTATTATATATGTATAATATGTATAACTTTAAAAAATTAGAACAAACGAAAATATATATTGAAATGAATCCCTCCTTCAGTATACATTCCAAAGCTTTTAAATCCACGAGTGAATACGAATGCTTTTCAATGCATTTGTATTCGAAATCAATATCTATAAATGTAATTCTGTGCATTTAAATTCATATTAATCTAAAAATAATCAGTACGCAATTTATATCACTGAATTTGGAAACATTATTACTAAATTCATATGTATTGAAAAGAATAGAATTTGTTTTATTGTTTTTTACTTTTCATTGCACTTTCGTTTACTACGATTAGATAACGCATAATTGAAGTATAGTAATCGAAAATGGATTTAAATGCAATCCGACCTTAATGCTTTTAACTACATTTCTATATTAATAAATGCATTCGAATATACATAATATACATGTATATGATGTCTACACGTTGTTAAATTTTAAGAATTTCTTATTTTTTGATTCAAATAATGTTTTCAAAATGATTGAAAAGTATTCTCTACTTTGAATTTTCAGATATTATTATTTTTTGTGGATTTATACGTATTCGAGGCGTGCTATTTCTTAAATATATAATTCAATAATTAAAATGCACTCGTATTTTAGATGAATTATTTTTGAATAATTTTGAAATGGACAATAAATAAGCAGGTTTTAAAAAATGACGAAACGAATGCATTTTTATTCATTCCAATACATTTTCGAATAAATGAAAATTTATTGAAATGGACTCGACAGCGTCAAAAAACGAATGTTGGTACAACGAATAGCGAATAAGTATCTATACTTCATTAATGTTTACAAATTAAGTTACATGAATTTCAATCAATCATTCAATCAATCTTAATGTAAAGTTTTACTTAATTATAATTACACCATGGCGGAAAAATTTTGATGAAATTGTAATGAAATTGTATATGATTTACTGTACGTTTTGGAACATTTTTATTAATAATTAAAAAAAAAAAACATCATTCAAAGTGAATTGAAAAGTCATCGAAATAAAATGTCAACTTTATTTCATTTGCGATTATTAATATAAATTAAAACGCTTTGAATTCACAGTAAAAAAAAAAATGATTAAAACACCAAAACTTAGATTACGAAGTATTCAGAAGTATTCGTTGTAGAATCCTTTTTAATTCAAGTTTTCACATGGCAATCTTTTTCTTTTTTACTGGATTATACAGGCATTACAATTATGAATTCAAATTCATTGAAATGTATTGATGCATGAATTCGCTTCGTTGGAAATCAATTCGTTTATCGACTTTGCTAATCTGAATATGTACATTTCGATACATTTTCATTTACTATATTAATGGCGGTATCCGCTGAATCCTATACAAATGTACGATTTTCATCAGCCTAATGACCCACATGGCATTTATAATATCACAGATATATCACAGTAATATTACAGCGGCCATCCCTTATAGAAATTTACTACTGAATGCCTTAAATTACTGCTGCACACTACTAGTTTTCAGTAGTGATACTATTGTAGTAAATTTCTACAAGGGATGTAAGCTTTCTCTGAAATGTATATAATATAACAGAGATATTATTATGATATATCTGTGACATTAAATGCTGTCAGGGGAATGTTTATGTTATATGCATGTATGCGGTGTTCTATACTACCCAACAAAAGTATTGAAAAAAAAAATTTTCCAACCGGAATCTGTACATTTTCGAATTGCAATCAATTTTTTAATTCGATATAATTCGTTTCAATTCCGTTAATACTGTACAATACAGCATTTGAGAATAGAAGAGACTTCCATTTAATTCTAATCAATTCGAAAATGAAATTGACTCATTTAACTATAATTATTATTTCGACGCAATACACGGCCGAACGAATTTGTAAAAAGCAGAAACAATTCTTTTCAATACTTTGTTAAAATCTCGACGCGTTTCAAATCGTTCATGTACGTCTAATTAAATTTCGCGAAAGCAGTAACAATTCTTATCAATCCTTTGCCTAAAATTTCGACGCACGCCACCAAAATTGCGACGTCTTGTCAATTCAATCTAATACGTCCGATTAAATTTCGACAAAGGAACGAAAATTCGGGTCACATTTCGAGTATTTTAATTCGATCCAATGCGTTTCCGAACGAATTTTTCTGAAGTAATAATGAATTTAATACAAGAAGGAATGAATCTGAATTCAATTCTTCGTTCTCTCTATTGGATGCGAAAATATTCCACAGAATTACACATAAGATAAAACATTTAATTCAAAATTTCAAGCGAATGCGCAAGTACGATTTTTATTTTAAAAGAAAATATAACTGTCGGTTTGTTTAGTGGTATAAATGTTTATAGTTGTGGCATTGAAGGTAGTTTGATCGAGTACACTAATTTTTTTTTTTTCGATCATAGAATATATATATATATTATCTTACTATAAATATTACACAGAATTGAAACGTACCCAATCCGAAAGTGGACAGATTCCGGATTCATTACTTTTCCGTTTGTTGGGATATTTATTTATTAGGTTAAACATGGGGTTTCCTACTACATACTACATATATATATATTCAAGATTCTTCCAAACAGATCGGTTGAAAATTGCTTTTTAGTTGTTTCTTAACATCATTTATAGCGAACGTATATATATAAAGAGTATATATATATATATATATATATATATATATATTAAAATGTATTGAAATATTTGATATATATGCATATACACACACTACTGTATATATAAAAAAGAGTATAGAGACTACTTCATTACCGAAAAAAAAACGTAAGAATGCATATATATACATGTAGCAACAAAGAATCGATTATAATCGCAAAGTATATATACATACGTACACGTGTATATATATAAACGTCAAATAATCGGTCTCTTTGTAAAAGACCTTGAAACTCGTGCGAACGTATACGGACAAATCGATTCCTGGGAGTTGGACACCGAACAAGTAGTTAGATATAGAGAGAAAGAGAGAGAGACAAAAATCCACGACCATCGTGTCGCGCGACTATTATCATATAGTGTTCGAAGACTAACCCGCCGCCGTCATAACTATATATATTAAACTACCGAAACGTCGGTCAATTTTCGGGCATTCTCTTCGAGTTATAAGTTATAAGCAGCGACTATTCTAAATTGCAATTACATATTTATAACACAATTCCGGCAATCCCCACCGATTTGATAGCCGCCCCCTCCTCCTACAGTACTACAGGCACCGCGCTATTCAGTGCAGCTCGCGGCCCGAGGCATATACGCTGGCTGCTATATCCACTGCTATCTGCCTCGAGCGTTTCGTGACTTGGCACTCGCGTATACATATATGTAATACCGCAGTTTTCCGTATATATCGCCGTGGTTAAGACGCGAGAACTCGAGAAGAGACATTATTATTACAATTCGACGATTTCGCCCCGCACCTCCCTACGCCCCTCGCGTATGATCGAGGACCATTTCTTTCGTCGCCGACGACTTGCATGGACTTGCTTCACGATTGTTGCTCGAGATCTCGGGGAAAGCCTCGACTTTTGATACCTGTGACGTGGTGATTCATCACGTGAATTTCCGGTCACCAACCAGCCCACTATAGGAACGCTAGGCCCATGACCGAGTCTCCAGATTTTACACAAGGTTAGAGAGAAAGCAATCTGGGAATCTTTGCATTTTTTATTTTCGGAATACACGTATACATATATATATATATATGTATATATATATATATATATATATATATATACATAATACCAAAAACGAGATAACGCCTCTTGGAGGGAGATCTGTAGCAGTCGACTCCGATGTTGTACAGCTCCGTGCTCCGATTCGCGAACAGTCAGTGAAACTCGAGTCCCCGACAATGGGACTGAGGTTATACACTGTTCGTTTGTTCGGTAAAAGTCAAATAACTATCAATAAAATCGACCCAATTTATTCGCTGATTGGCTTTAATTGGTAGACGCATTCAACTCAGTGCTTGTGTCATTTTATTACAGCTAATCTCTAAGACGTAACGACGACAAGATGTTCAGCTGGTTGACTCGGGAAGATGTTGGAAAGCAAGACCTCTTCGATAATGTCACAGAGGGTCTTAAAAAGATCTACAAGACGAAATTGCTCCCTCTGGAGCAATACTATCAATTTCACGACTTCCATTCACCCCAGTTAGATGATCCGGACTTTGATGCCAGGCCAATGATTCTTTTGGTTGGCCAGTATTCAACTGGTAAGACAACATTCATCAAGTACTTGCTGGAACGTGATTTTCCTGGTATTCGAATTGGACCAGAACCAACCACCGATCGATTCATTGCCGTTATGTACGACGACAAGGAAGGTGTTATTCCTGGCAATGCTCTCGTTGTTGATCCTTCAAAACAATTCCGACCCCTTTCAAAGTTTGGAAATGCATTCCTCAATCGGTTTCAATGTTCCACGGTATGTTCGCCGGTGCTGAAAGGAATATCTATTGTCGACACGCCTGGAATTCTTTCAGGAGAAAAACAAAGGGTAAAATATGAGAGATAATAATTTTACAAATAGTAATTAAACATTGTGTAATAAGTGTTTGCATTTGACAGGTGGACAGAGGATACGACTTTACAGGAGTTTTAGAATGGTTTGCAGAACGTGTCGATAGAATTATTTTATTATTTGATGCTCACAAGCTTGACATTTCCGATGAATTTCGGCGGTCTATTGAAGCATTACGAGGACACGATGATAAAATTAGAATTGTATTGAATAAGGCTGATATGATCGATCATCAACAACTCATGCGAGTTTATGGAGCGTTGATGTGGTCGTTAGGAAAAGTTCTTCAAACTCCTGAAGTGGCAAGAGTATATATTGGCTCATTCTGGGATCAGCCTTTACGATATGATGTTAATAGAAGGTAACATGTTAAATAATTAAAATCTTTATGCTTGTTTATTATTTAACAAATCTTAAGTAAGGTTTGCTCATTTATGATCATATACTATCAATAAATGTAATTTAGATTGTTTGAGGATGAAGAGCAGGATCTCTTTAAAGACATGCAATCCCTTCCAAAAAATGCTGCACTTAGGAAGCTTAATGATTTAATCAAGAGGGCGCGTCTGGCTAAGGTGAGATGACGTAAATGTGCTTGAGATAACGAATTCTTGATTTTTAAAGCTATTTTTACTTTTTCTAATGTCAACAATTGGGATATATATTGCAGTGAATTTATTATACATTTTTCATCCATTTAAATGATATTTCTTATTTCAGGTACATGCATACATTATTAGCGCACTGCGAAAAGATATGCCTTCAATGTTTGGTAAAGAAAATAAGAAAAAGGAGCTTATCAAGAACTTAGGTAATATTTACGAACAAATACAACGTGAACATTCGATCTCGCCGGGTGATTTCCCAGATCTGAAGAAGATGCAGGAAAACCTTGCTCACCATGACTTTACAAAGTTTAATGTTATTAAACCGAAGCTCTTGGAAGTCGTAGATAAAATGTTTGCCGAAGATATTTCAAAACTCATGGCTATGGTCCCACACGACGAAGCGAAAACGTCCATTGATCCACAAATCAAAGGTACATTTTTTATTTTCATATTTGCATGGATTTAAATAAAGGCTCGAATATGAAGAGAAAAGCTAGAAATAAGAATGAATCGTATGTTTTTCTTCTAAATAAAAGAAACATGTTCTTGAGCAGCTGTGTTCAAATCGTCACATATTTCTTGTTTATGAAATTCAAATTTGTTAAAACATTTATTACTTCGACAGGCGGTGCCTTTGATGGAGTCGAGGATCAAGTCAGTCCGTTTGGATACAAAAGAGGAGAAGGAATCGACGCTGGCGCTGGTGAAACTGAATGGATCATCAATAAGGAGAGGTACAAATACGACTCGCTCTTCGATTCTCTCGGACCATCCGACGGCAAAATCTCCGGAGCTGGTACGAAAGAATATTTTTGCTTTTTTAATTTTAGATTTGAAATTTCACATTTTACATAAAAATATTGTACTTCCACAGCGGCCAAATCCGAAATGATCAAGTCGAAGCTGCCGAACAGTGTATTGGGGAAGATCTGGAAGCTATCGGACATCGACAACGATGGTTTTCTCGATTCGGACGAATTCGCGCTAGCTATGCATTTAATAAACATAAAACTCGACGGGTACGAACTACCCACAGAACTTCCCGATCATCTGATACCGCCGTCGAAACGCGACGTGTGAAGGATGGACGATTTCCAAAATTTTTGGAAAAGCATTTCAAGTTTTTCTCGCGAACATAATTGCGTGTGACGTTAACGTAATTTCTGTGTAGCTATTAGATGAAAAGGGTGATTGCACAGAGTTATTTTTTAAAAATCAACATGTGATTGTGTATTTGACTGATTAGTGTGAATGGAGCAAAGGCTGTCTCGCGAATCTTAAAAGTTCGTGCATTTGATAATACCTATTTATTATATTCTATATAATATTCATTATATTTTATATAATACGATAGCTACATTATATACAATATAATACAGCGATAACTGTATTCAGCCAACGCTTTTTTGACATGAGGAAGTTCATTGTTATACCATCATGCATTTTGTCCCATCTGGTTCCGAGGTCTACATTTTGTACGTGGACGCGTTACTCGTAATTAACGGATGCAGTTCGCGCCGATGAGTCGTTTACTGCAAATTGATCCGTGCAGTTAGACGATAATCGTTCGGGTGCTGCACTACTTAAAGCTCGTAACATCTGTTACGTTACGTAACGTTCAGTAAAGCGCGCACACGTGAGCGACGCGACGAAGCAAATAAGATCCTTCAATTTGCAATTTGAGAAACTCGATGGGAAGTAGCTGATATATTCAGTCGGTTCGATTCCATTTAATATACAGTTTTAATGAAATAATGAATAAGAACTAAATTCATAAAAGTTTTATTAAGATATTGAAACCACGAAATTTTACAAGATGAAATGTATGTACATTCATTCGTAACAAATTTTGTAGAAGAAAATTTTGTACGCTTTTGTATAAACACGTGGACCAGCTCAATTTTGTAAATCGAGCACTTCGAGATCTTTAACAAGAAAAACTTAGATGAGGTCGGTCGTTAGCAAAGGTCAATAATGCCTACAGAAAACGTACAACTCGAGACTCGCTTCGCGCCTCCTGCACAGGAGTTAACTGTACAAACATCGAAAGTGTAAATTATATTATAAAAAGATGACAAATATCTATTCGCATAAAATAATATGTAAATGTAATTTATAAACACTTAATTCGCATCGATATTCGAGCACGAGAAAGCAATGCTGAAAGTTAATTTTTGTTTCCTTTTATAAAGTTTAAACACTTTGTAATTAATGTTTAAAAATCTAGTATTGTATGAACTGAAAATCTATTTTGATTATTGTTTGCTAAATGTCTAGACATTTTTTGAGTAAATTAAATACCTTTCAGACCAGAGATACGAAGTGTGAATAATTTTATATAATTCCAAATGTTATTAATTTTTAAGAATTTTCGTCGTCAATTGTTTACATCTACACAAATAAAAAAAATTAAAAAATGCAAATGATATATTAGTTTCTGATTCATTTTTTATCTTTCGCCAATTAAATCAATGTGTAATGAATGACCTTAAAAACTCAATATTATAATATTACAATAATGATATGCGATTATTCAGTGTAGTTTTCAAGTTTTCAGGATGGTTTAAAGAGTGCTCAACAGCGAATAAAAATTATGTTTCGAAGCATCTTGAGCAATTATAAGTGACTGGGACATTGTAATCGCAGACATGGTATAATCAAAATTATATGTATAATTATAATTGCATTATGTTATTATAATATACTTTATTATAATATAATAACTCTTAAATATTTATTCTCTATAAATTTAGTTCTTAAGGTCCAGCAAATCACTATATAACAACAATTTCTCCATTTATCGATAAGCTGCGTTATCTACATTCGTCCAGAACGACACATCCATGTTACCAAAACAATTGTGACAACTAGATCGTTTAAGAAGACTTTCCGCTTGTTACCATCCAACAGCGTTAATATTCACCAACGTGGTGTTGTATCAGAGTTATACAGAAAAAATATGTATATTTTTCGAAATTTCCAGTTTTCCACCATTTTTATAAGAGTAAATAACTAATGGAGATAAAAACAAACCTTTGTTCCCGTAAAATACAACTATTTTGTCCATCTTTCTCCCATATTATTTGAAACGGATCGTAAACCGCTATAGACTTGAAAACGATTGATAAAAAAAAAAAAAATGTTTCCAATTTTTCGGCATTTTTTCAAATAAAATTCACCGTATTTTTTTTTTTTTTTTTTTTAAGACATAATAGAAACGCAATTTTGCCCTACTGAAAAATCCGGATCCAATGTGGGAATTTGACGTGAAATCCCATATAATAAACGAAAATGTTGCTTTTTTTTGGAATGAACAAAAAATGTTGGGATATTTTTTAGATAATTTTAAAGAAGAAGAAATAGTTTTTTTTTTTGTAATAGAAATCCCATTTTAAAACTCCCACACGGGATTTATATTACAATAAAACTCGTTTCTTTCTTATTTAAAATTGTCTTAAAAATATCCCAGAATGTAGGGTGATGCCGCAATTCGAAAGCTGAAAAATAGTAAGATATATAAGGTGTCTTAATATTTTTCGTTTTTCGATTCCATAGTGCGACTCAAAAATGAGCTAAAAATTCTGTGATTTTGGTCGTTAATATAGATTAATAAGTGCAGAAAATCTATCCTATTCCTTTTTACGAATTCGGCAATCGAGGTCTGAATTACATTCGCTTCTATTAAGACGTCGCACTTATCCCGATGTGTGGGAATTCCGCATTTCGAATTCCCTGGTAAAACTCGAAGTGTTACACGGAAGTGTACACTGGTACAAATTACAGTTATGATACATCTTAAATATATGTACTTGAACGGCGTTTGGGATGTACTTTGGGCCCCCGTACATTCAAATTTTCACCAGGGTTACACATAGAGCTACATACATTGGCCTTGATTTATTATACTGAGTTATTGATTTTAGAACGCAGTGGCTGTAGGAACTTTTATGTTGGAAATGTTGTGCTATACATCAAAAGTTTTATATATAACATTTCTCGGTCTATAATTATATATGCACCGTTTTCGACAGGGCAGCAGTTACGTAAAAAAGTAACATTTTTTTATATTTGAGCAATTGTGTTTAGGATGATGTATACATATATAATTAGACAACCTAAAAATTCTCCACAAATGTTCTTTATAACAAAATCTGTCATTTTCTTTTTTTATAACGTCTTCGATTTTCAATCATATATAACTTTTCCGTTATATAGTTGCTTGGCTGTCGCGCTTGGGAAAACGCTGCGTGTATTGTATTATTTGCATTTATCCGCTAGCATTCAATATTGGAAAGTTTTAAAAACATACATATAACCCGCCACAATAGTCAATATTACTTTTTTCGAAGAAAGGGCTTCCGATAGAGCAGAAAAGAGAAACTGGTCGTTTTCGTAAAAAAAGGGCAGCACGCTTGGGCCTATTCGATATAAAAAGCTAAAGAGAGGCTTCCGAAGAATGCTAACTAGCTACGAAGGTCCATCAGAGAGCGTTGACCCCCATAAGCATCCCCTTGGTGAGACACTTTCTCTCCTCTATATACGATCTGCGAGAATCAATAGGTTCTTGGGCGCATCATCAAAAGCTCATATATATGCTTACATCATGTATATACAACTGGTGAATGTTTCCAGATGCGACAGCACGACCGATATACTCGCTTCTAAAACACGTGTCGCCTACTGTAATAAGGTGACGGTTCCAATGCATGACGTAATAAAACTCGGGGTTTGGTCAAATTTAAAACAGTTTATTTTTGCAAAAAAAAAAAAGAATAAAAAATTCGAATTCGGCATTTGATTGAGTCCGAAGTCTATATGGGGCTGAACCGGCTGAACTGATTATAACAACAAACAAAGGATCATCGATACTAAAGGTTTATTCGAATTCAAATTATTTCGCGCTCTTTTCAAATCTTCTTTCCCGTGCTATAAACCTTCAAATTTCATGTTCACCGAAATTCACAGATATCAATCCTAAATGATTGTCCTCCCAGTAAACGAAAACGGATTAAAAGTTCAGAAAACGAATTGATGGATCAAGTACTGAATACGTTTCAATACGTAGCACATTGTAAACGGGTTGAATCGTATTCAGTATTTGTTCCAAGTCGTTTTCTGAACTTTCAATCCATTTTCGTTTACTGGGCTGTTTATTGACACTAGTCAGTTATTATCCATCTGAGGCAATAAGATTCACTGTACTACAATCCAAATCCTTGAACTTCTTATTCACTTGGGGAGAACACTGGTAGTGACTAATTCTAAGTGCTACAAAACTTTCGGGCACCTCCATACTTGCGGAACCAAATCCTAGAATATGTAAAATAATATACTAATTCTTAAAAAACTGTAACTTGCATATATATAATGTATTTCCAAATTGTATAATGCGACATCATAATCAATGGTATATGATAGGGAAATTACATGATTGATGGGTTACATCAACCAATCATGACGTTTCTCTAGTGGTTTTAATCCCATTCAATCCCATTTTTTAAACTTCAATCTCTTATCAGTTACTGGGGAATGAGTAGAAAACGGGACTTAATTTTCATCATTGGTTTTCGTTCAACTCAGTTTCGTTGTTATACTACTAAATTTAATCATATACATTTCGAAAATATGAATTATTAAATACAAACTTTCCATCGAAATGTATTCGATTAATTTTCCAAGGACCTTGCAAATCCTAATATGGTCCTGTATAGAATTATTCGTACGCATTCGGTGTGGGAAAACTGCAGGAAACCCACACTAGGGTAAAGCTGTTAAATAAATGGTAACAACCATTTCATATTTTAATTTGCTTGAAATAATTATTTATTTATTTATTTATTTATTAATAAACTATCATATTATATTATATCGTTGTGTTTGCTGCGCAGTATGAAGGCTGTACGAAATAGTACGATTGATCGCGCCGCACAATGTAGAAATAAGGGCGGGAATAAATAAAAACAAGATTGTAAACCATCCCTAGTAGAAATCATTTTGTAAATATCCGGGCGCAAGCTTGGCCCTGACTCGCGCCCGGATATCTATCCCCCCCCCCCCCCTCCCCCTCCGGGTAGCCGATATATCGACCTAATTAATTTACCTACGATAACATCGTTGCAGAAATTACATGATGCACTATGCCCACGA
>JAPYZR010004038.1:0-13391 GCA_030522945.1 Trichopria nigra
ATAGATTTCCACCAAAAAATTCCCAAAATTGAAGAATCGGAAAAATTTTTGTTGGTAAATTCAATACTTCGCCGCCTTGCGTCAGGCGAAGTAAAAAAATAAAAAAAGTCGGAGTCGGGCGGAAAACGGCAATTTGCGACGTGAAGCACTCGGTGGATATATTCCAAAATATAATCAGTTCTTTCTGTTAGTTTGGCATATCCAAAAAGAGGTCGACGTAGTTATTCTGTTTATTCGTTCATGAGTTATCGAGCGAACACACGAACGTACGTACGTACGTACATAATGCATGTCGGACATTTCGAGTTTCATGTCTTCAACCCCTGCCTTCGACCTGATTTAATTTTTATAAGATAATAAAAAAAGTACCGTCATGTTGTCCAGGAATAGACGAAGAGAATGCGTGGTCAATTTTAAAAATCGGTCGAATAGATTTCCACCAAAAAATTCCAAAAATCGAAGAATTGGCGAAAAAGACACGTCCAGTATCGTATGTCCAATGATAAACACGTCAAACATTTCTTAGGGGTTGAATTTCAGTCCCCTCGAAAATATTTCACTTGCCTTGCAATAGCTAAGAATTAATAAAGAAAAAAAAGAAAAAAGGAATTCAAGAAAATTCCCAACTTAAAAAAAGTCACGCATCGAAGAATCTCACAAGGAAAGGGTAGTCGTTATGAATTTGCCAAACTCAACGGTTATTTATCTTGTATTGCGTCTCGGCTTCTCAAAAACGCACACGCGGCTGCAAACAATGCTGAATGGTGGAAAAGGAAGATTGCTCGTATCATTATCAACATTCACGCACGTGCGAAACTGTGCGTTTGCTTGAGAATGGGATTCTCTAGAGGGAAGGCTAGAGGAAAGGACGTTTCGTGTTTCGGCGAAAACCCGATCTACGAGACGACTTTTTGATGAATTTGAGAATCCATTATCAGATACTCGTCCACTTCCTGCCATGTATTCTGACGCATGTCAGAAACAAATGGGAGAGAACATAGCGGATGATGAAAAATATTTGTTAAATGTTCGTAAACAGACGCAGAAAACAATTGATGTTAAGATAAAGTTTTAATTACAAAATGTATTTAATGAAATGTTGAAGAATCACTAAATCGTGTAAATATAAAGAAAGATTTGAAAACGCTATTCAAAATCAACGTGACTTTTTCATTTAAACTGATATTGAGGATCTTTTACTTCTGATCCAGTTGGCCATGTCGCGCCTATTTTTCACGTAGTATAAACATTGACCGATAAGAAAAGTAGGTCCCTACGCGAATTGATACGAGCACACGAATTAACGTATACACTGGAAGACCTACGAAATCTAATCACTAAGCGATTCTAGCAATTGTATTACTAAATTTATTCCCCGAAGGCTTGAACATATACAAAGTAAACTTTCGACTCCTTTTATAGTACGAACTCTGTTTTGATAATGTGGTTCAACGCGCACTAAAGAACAATTTGTTTTATTATTTTCGATTATTATTGCTCTTATACGTGTAAAAAGTTTTCTATTATATACATTAACCACATTTACACCGCTAAAATAAAACTGTAAAAATTCGTACAAAACTGAATTTTGAAACTGAAAACAGATTTTCAAAAATGTCAAAAACTTTTCTGAAGGAATAGGAAACGTCAATCCTGATGAAAGAGAATTTCATCATCTTCACTTCAAGAAACGGAGACAAAGATCATCAAAGAAAAGGATAAAAAGTGTATATATATATTCAATATATTCCATCTGGAAGGTTAAATATTAATTGCAACATAATTTATGTTAATGTTAAATGTTAGAAACAATGTTGCATATTATAAAGCAGCACCTTTTTCATATGCTGAGAATAATTTTAAAGTTACGTCTTTCGAAAAAATGAAACTTATGGTTTCATTTCAAAATATTTAAGTCGCCTAAATGTCTACGGTTATAAATAGTATAACATCATTAATAATGAATATTTGATTTATATTAAGAATCTCATATCTGTCAATAAGAGATATTTTCTTGAAAAGGGAAAATTCACACTTTTTATCTTGGATTTAATTGGATTCATTTATATTATCATAATTATAACCTAATTTAATATAACAGAACGATTTCTACGAATGATGAGATGTTCATGAATTGAAAAGTGGACCATTTGAAGAATTAGGTATTTCTTAGATCTAGATAAATATACGCCAGCTTACAAATTTCTAAATGATTCAAGAAATTAAACGAAAGTTTCAAAATTAAAAGAATTCATAAATTAACAAAGTTATATGACACGTTATGGTGATATAAAGAACATATGCATTTTATACTTACTACGTAACAATAAAAAAAAATGTCCGGAATTTAAATTCGAAAAAAAAAAGAAATTAATTAGTCGTTAAATTGTTTCATTAAAGTTTCCCCATACAAAGATATTTTCATCTTAAAAGATTGATTTTGCATTTACGTCAGTATTTATCTTCATTAGCCCAATATTTCGGCTCTTCGTGTACGTCAGTTATTGATGGTTCGTGGATTTATGTCGCTAATTAAGTTTTATACTATATTAAACTTTGATTTTACACGGCATAAATATGTATTTAAGGCGATAAAGCGATAGGAATAATGAAAGGCGAGGATTATTATTTTATAATAAAAAAATTTTTTGAAAATTTTTAAGAAGTCCTTTTTTCGAACCCTATATAATTCATGATTGCGTCATGCGACTGATCCTAGAGAAATATAGGGGAAAATATTTCAAAATAAAATGAAATTGATAAAAATGAATAATAAAAAATCAAGACTGTAAATAAAAGGAAAAAAGAGAAGACAGTGAAGGAGAGATAAAGGGGGTGTTTTGGAATAAAAAAGGAAGAGCAAGTGGAGGAATAATTACTGGAATAAGGAAGGAGAGGAAAGAAGTAGAGGGGACAATAGAAGAGGAGGGATGGCAAGAGAGGAAAATAGTCATAGAAATAGTCATAGGACTGTAAATAAAAGTTGACCAAAGTACAATAGAATGTTAGTACGTGACACAAATCAATAAAAAAAAAAAAAAAAACTAAGAATTATACAAGGAACGTTTACGATTTTTATCATTCATTTATTTTCCTAAGACCACATGTTATTCCTAAAGGTAAAAAAGAAAATCCTGTTTGATCTTAACTGTGGAGAAAAGAAGACGTTATCGTTTTGAGTGGTAGCTATAATCCCTTTTCTCTTCGTCAATAACTTGTTTCCGTATTTTTTCAAATACACTTTACTGTCGACTGAACAAAGACCATCAAAGACAAAAAATGAAATCTATAAGAACAACATTGACGCGTAAAAAGTTCGGGAAAAAAAAACTTTCGCGTAAAAGCCGGAGAATGTTTGCAGGCAATAAAACTAAAATATATTCGCTCTGATGATTTACTGAAAGAAAAACACCGTAAGAAATTTAGTCTTCAAACAATTGTTTTTTGTACTTATCTCTTGGTGTAATTCTCACTAACGATTGGAGCCCAATCTTATTTGATGCTTTTATATACTTTTCAGTAAAGTATATGAATTGCAACTTTTTGAATGAACCGTTATTGCAATATACTTTTTTTTATGTTTTCTTTTTATAAATGACTATTGCAGTTCCGTAGGTAATACAGGGATCTCTCCCTGTATACCAATTTTTACACATTTGTTTATAAACTAGTTTATACGTATATGTGTGCCCATGATTGGAATCCTACATGTGATGGTTCCCATATGTATAGTGTGATTTTTTATTTTAATTTCAAATGAAATTACAAATATAATATGAAATATAACACAAAAAAAAAGTTAAGAAAAATAAATACAATTAATATCAGATTTAATATATTTAATTGTTATATATCTATTATATACATATTTCAATATATATATATAGAATACACGTTTTAGTATGTCATGATAATAATATCATAAATGGAGGGAAAGAAATCCAGTAAAGTAATCGAATAACAACAAACACTGGTAGAAACTTTTCCAGCTATATACTGTTGTGAAAAACAGATTCTTCAAAACAGGTTTGGCATTATTACCTCACTTATTATTATGACACCTGCTTCCGTAAAATCTCTCGTAAAAGAAAACCCACGGCGCCGATTGATCATTTTTTTGGAAAAACGATTAAGATATTTCTTTTATGTTTTTATATATCTATTTATTTGTGTTCGAGCAAATGTTTACAAATCACGTATATTTGCTATGTTCTATTGTATACTTTGGTCAAAACTGCAATGACATCGATTTTCTTGTGATCACTTATACGTATATATAAATCTTTTTAATGAAGAGTATTTCAAGCAGTTTATAAAAAAATATTGTATAATAGTAGATGTAACGATTATACCTATAAAAAGAATGTAATTTTATAAATAAAATTATGACTATATTAAGCTCTCCGTAAAATCCGAGTTATACCTGTAGGAAAGTATAGGCGTGACCACAGTCAACAGGCTTCATGGAGAGAGAGAGAGAGAGGGGAGGGCGAGGGGGTGACGAGGATAATGAGAAAAGGCGGGGGTAACTAAAAAGTAGGAAATAAAGGAATAAACATATTTAACAATTCAATCAAAATTAAAACATTATACTACAAAATTTTAGAGAAATTAAAATCCAAACAAAAAATACGTAAATATAATTTAAAAAAAAAAAATATATATATATATATATAAAAATTAATTTCAATAAATTATAACAAGCTAACAAGTGTCAAAAAAGATAAAAATTGATAACAAATTAGAACTTCCCAACAAGCATCAAGAAACCAATGAAAATTCACACTTGTCCAAGAAAATATTCAAATTATTCAAATTAAATTTTGTTTGCAACATTATTTCGTGCTTTAAAAAATTGCTAAAACCAATTTTAATTTGTCAGATTTAAACAACGTCCCGAATAATTAATAACTATAAATAAACTTATTAAAAACAGAATTAATATAATACAAAATAATTTATAAAGCATTGGGAACAGCATTAATCTTCGTCGATACGCATTTCATTTATCGAAATTTGGCATAATTTTGCCTGATTAGATTTCTTAATGACGTGTACTAATTTGATAATGTCAGTTCCGCATGCGACATTTCGATGATATATCCGAGATAAATTGTAACAAGTCTTATTACTAATCGTTCTTTAATTTCAGTTTTCACGAAGCGTTCTAAATTGCAACAGATATCAACATCAATGCTTGTATATATCGTAAGGACTTATTACATAATTAAGTTAAGTTATTGCACTCGAATGATGTGTAAAAAATAAGGCGCTAATTAGCCTCGTGTCATCTATTAAGTTTCCCTGGAATTAATCGTTTGCTAACAATTAAAATTCCAGCTGATAATTCAAAATACGGAAATTTTCGTACTTGATAAAGATTTATACGTGTGAAGCTTTATTCTAATATCTATTATAAAAGTAATGAAGTGTTACACACATTCTTAAGGAATATCACTTCATAAGGAATAAACGATAATCCGATCGAGGTATTAATTGAAAATAAGAATATCAGCATTAGAAAAAAATAAAATACTGTCGGACTGGAAATAAGCTTCTAAAAATTGACAATTTTATTATCATGATAAAAACACAAAAAAGGGTCCAGATGGATTACATTTGAACGACCCTTGACTAATTTTTGACACATTACTGTATCATTGTACTGATGATTAGCAATAAGATAAGAATTTTATTAAAATTTCTAAAGTTTGAAAAATGTGATTCACTTGTTATTAATCTCCCAACAATTATTGATTGCAACCATCAAAGTTTAGTTTTTCCGTACGAGAAGTCGAATTTCTGTGACATTTTTGTTAATATTTTTTTTACATTTTTTGTACTTTTATCGAAATATTTTTTTACCGATATTTAAAGTAAAATTTGTTATTTCATTGTTTATTTTTTTCTTTCCCTTTAAAAGTTGATCAAAATGCCAATATTTTCTTTTGTATTTTTTTCGCGATTAAAAATAGTATATTACCTAACGAGGGTATAAAGTGTACGTTTACGCACGAGTCAGGTATCCTATTTTTTGCATTTGGGTGAGTAAAGATAATGCTTAAAGTACTTTAGATGCCTCGTATTAGGGCTTATAAAGTAAACATTTTCGGATTCTGGGTGGTGTTATGCGTGAAGTAAACAATTTATGACTTTTTCACTTTTTGCGTGTCATTATCTTCCTGCAGCGTGCATAAAAGTTGACTTTACGCACTAACTTTACTCACACAATTACAAAAAAGTTAATTTTTGGGGCATGTCCATTATAATTGGAGACCCTATATATATATCATTTTTTATATACATCATTTTTCCGTAAGATTTTTTTGAATATACTTTGGTACATAATATTATTTCCTAAATTTTATTTCCTTTCAAAATAAATAATAGACATTACTACATATGTATATGAACAATAAGTTAATGTAAATTCCCGATAATAGTATAACTTGAACAAATAATTTGTAATTTTCCCAAAATTAATTAATGTATTGACATGTATCCTTTTTTTTCAAGGCAATATATTAATCACGCAATAATAATAAGTTTCAACGAAATCGCATTCGCTAGAACTTGGCGAGCAAATCGGAAAAAAATCACAGGAATGGCACGTTATGAATACTAGATAGCGGATTAATTATTCTTATTATACATAAAATTAATAAATGTTATTCATTATTACGGACCGTGAGTTCGTGAACCTCATTCAAGGCTACAAAAATTCTCATTTTATATTTATCGAGGCAAAGTTTTTCACGTATTAATCTTATACGTTGCCGTTTTTTCGCAGTATATATATATGAATTTACGACATTGTCTCGGGTCATTGACTTGGCAAATTACAATACATATGTATCTTGTTTGTATTACTAAAAAATAACTGTACTTTTCGGTGGAACCCATTATGGGATTAGGAAGAAAAAATGATTTTAAAATAAGTTTTAAGACCAGAGTTTCGTCAGGTATACAAAACATGTTTACTGAAAACCTATGATTCAAACTTGCTGCTGTGCTTCTATCAATTTTTTTTTTTTTCACCTGGCGAAAAGGTCGAAGCTCTTGTCAAGGACAGTAGCAATTTAATTGTTATTTTAATTAAAATAACACTCTTGGTGTACTATATTGGAGTATTTCAAACAAAAGTCATAATATGCTTTCTTATAAATATATCGTATACCATATATTTTTATAACAAAGAAAAAATATTTATATATATATATTATACCAATTACTAAATTACGATCGTCATATTTATTCCCCGGATTTTATTTATTCTGCAGTGAGAGAGGAGAGCATTGTAAATAATTTCAAAATTCCCTTCTCCTTTACCTAACCTTACTACCTTTAATTACAATTTTTTTTAATTGTTGTCTTGTTGAAATCCTTTGTCATAAAAAAACCTTCATTCACGAGTCTCGATTAAATTCCACCAATTTCTAATGTAATAATCTTGGAATAATATTGAAAGCTAAAATATTTCTGTAATATTGTAACATTACGTAAATGTATGTTAATTTACGAATTTCATTTCATTTCATTTCATTTCTATCGATGGATACTTCTGATAGCGTTGCAAACAACTCTATGTTAATATACATCTTTTATAATATTTCCAGTATATCCACACACAGTATATGACATTTCATGAAAATGGATGGTCCCAAAAACCTTTTTCAATTAAAACAAAATTTTGTTCATTACATCTATATACTGAAACCTTCATCGTCATTAATTTAACCTAATGTTGACATTTTACTGTTCAATTTTTCTTTCACATGCATTCATTAACAAAAAAAGCGTTTGCGATTATATAGGTATCCCTATAATAAGACATCAAAAGCTATCTCTCGGTTATTATCGAAAATCTATTTTCTCGTGATATTTTGGGGTGGGTAAAAACATCGGTTCATTTTCCCGGCGGTGGAGTTGACGGACCCTTCGACGATAAAAAAAAAGATGGCCTCCGTCTGCAACGGAGTCGCGTTTCCCAGCGATTGTATGTACGAACGTCGTCGGGAAACAGCCGAATAAATATTATCAAGTGCACTTATCGGTAATCCGATGGCCGCCAAGTTCGTCGACCTAACCGCGAACGACGCATGCCCTCGTTGATGGGGGATGCCCCCCCCCCCCCAACGGGGGGCAACGGGGGGAAATGCGACATGCGAGAAGAAGAAGCGAAAAAAAACCGAAAGGAAAAGAGTATCGTCGGCGGATGAGTAAGCCAAGGTTAGACAACAAGGCACAGAATGAAAGCGAAAGAGACACGAATGAAAAGGAAGAGGATTCTAGAAAGGTCGAACGCGAACTTGGCCGGTGAGACTGTTGACACCGGCAGAAACTCTAGGTGACTCTGGAAATCCCACCCCCTCCGACCTCCTACCAATTATTTGTCACGATGTACAATTGTCATGTAACTGCATCTTACAATTGTCGAATAGGGATTGTTTTTGTAAAGATAATAAGGGCCTACGAAAATGACTAAATTTGAAATTTTTGACATTCCTGTCACTCTGGTGTCATTATTATAGATTCGTCATTCTATAATCATAACTTTTAAGGTGAGAAACGATAAGTGATATTACCAGAACCTCCATTTCTAAATTTCCTGGTATGAAAAACCTCTTTTAAATTTTACAATTTTCAGAATAACAATAACTCTTCTGTTTACTCTAAAAAGTGCTACATTTGCAGAAATTATCGCTTTGACATCTTTTTCATCTCTTCTGGAAAGAGAGGACCCAAGAACCTAGAAACGACCACCCCTATAGATTTCATCGATTTAAGAAGACTTCAAGGGGGCGCCTAAGAACTGCAGTTACTCAAATATTTTCTTTACTGATAATATTGTATTTATCAGATGTATTTTCAACGGATTTTATACGATTAAAATTTGTTAACGGTAAATTTCAAAAATATTATATAAAAGGAGAAACATCATTGATAGATTGACTTTTAGCCGCACTTTTCTTATTTTTCCATTGATTTTATATATATGTTACATTATATTAAATGTTAAAGATCTCAACTGAACTATAAAATTTTATCGTTAATTATTAATGAAAAAATTAAATTTCACAATAACGATGAGAAACATCTTGCCTTTTACGTGTTTTCACCAATGACACATCTTAATTCCTTCAGTCCCAACGAAAATGCCTTTCTAGAAGGTTCGACCACACGGGGTAGTTTTTATGACTGGATGGTGTTTCCTTATAGCAAAATATAAGTGGCAAACATCGAAGACTTTCCTTATTCGGGTCGTTAACACCAAATTCTCTAGATCTTTCTGAAAAGGGCGACGACCAATAGTGCAATGTCATTCGTCAGAAGCAAACCGCAACTGCCCTAAAGGAGGGGGTTTTAGGGTGCTACCAGACCGGTGGTACCGTACGATTCTACGTAGTGAAATTACTTTATTTTATAAAAAAAAAAACTTTTTACTCGAAAGTACATATTCAAGTACATAAAACTGAAATACCTATAAAATAAAAAATTTGTAAAGAACGATTAAAATGAAATTAACAAAATTTATCTAGATAACATTTAATTAAATGTGCAACAAGAAATTTCTAGACATCAATTTCAAATAATTAAAAAAACAAAGAAAAAAAAAACGACAAAATCAGATAGTCGCTGATAAAAAAAAATGATGAAATAATGAAATTTAATAAAACTGATATTAATCGAAAATGGACAGAAACGAACTGTTTTTACTTGTCTTGTCTCGAATTAAAGGTTATTTGAAATTTTCAGAAACAATATAAATAAAACGACTAAAAAGTATAATTTTTCTAAAATATAGGAAGAATCACTGTTTAACTCGCTGATCATGTCGTTAGCTTCATCGAACTGTTCTGATCGGGTTATTGACTTCTACGGAACTAAAAATCAATCAGCTATACACATCAAGTAATAAATTATCTCAAAAAAATGATCATAGACGTCTGCGTCATTTTATCGACAAATATAACTGCCAGATTTATTTGCTTTTTCATTCTCCACAAAATTATCGTCACTTTGAGGTGTTTCGATTCAATTATGTTGTAAAAAAAATGGAAAAGCTCCCGGTGAAAGAAGAAGACATCCAAGAAATGAGCGGGAAAGTTTGAGGCTTTGTATATCTGAGACTTGCCGATCAATGGCAAAGGCGCCAGGCGTCGAGGCGCCCTTATAGTCTGTTGGATGTCCATCTCGTTCCGCTTTAATGTCGCTTTCAGGGACCTGTTGGCTCCTTTCTCATGCGTCCTTCACCCGTATTATTTCTTATACTGTGCAGACAAACACTTACACTTTCTATATACGAATTCTATATACGATCAAACAATAAGACGACGCTGGCGAAACTTGAACTTGATGCCCCCCTGCGAGGCTGTTCGAGCCAAGTCGGGCACTTTGCAGCTGAGGAAAGTTCAAAATCGAGATGGTCCTTAATTCCATGGTATGATATATATGATGCACCATGTTTGGGGTCGTTAATTTTCGTTCTGTCACGTAGATCAAAGGTGTACTGCGTGCGGTTTAACTCTGAAATTCATTGTATGGGTCGACTTTCCATTGTCTTCGAATGAGAAAGAAGAAAACAACAAATTCATGACACATCTCGTAGAAAGTTAATATTTGTCATAAATGCTATTTTACATGATCTCTCACGATCATGCGTGATTCTACTGACAAGTACTCGATAACCATTCCAAGAATTGGCAAATATAGGTTCATGAATAAGACACGGTTTATGCCGGCGTAAAGAGAAGAACCTGAAATTCATATATATCGAAATGATAATTGAAAGATGAAGAAATAGAAATGAAGATTCATAGCGTCATTTGTTTTGCTGATTGTAAATTGTATGATTGCTTTATAGAAAGTGCCAAAACTACCTTACCGTGCATGCTTTTGTTATATAGTTTGTCTCGCTTCATAAAATAAGACACGATATTGTCAACATAGTATATGAAGCAATCAGTATATTAGCTTATGTCAACAAATTTCCCACTGGCAAGTTACGTGGTTCCAGAAAATCATTGATATCCTTCTATAGAGTGAAATATCGACGTATATTAAACTTTCTTTTAAATAGGATGCTCTTAAATTTCTAATATCTGTTTACTGAATGTATCTTCTTTTAATGAACTTTTAAGGCACTCCCTTTTCTGGTGGTTATTTTTAATAGTACTAAAGTCGGCTGTGCCAATGTCGTATAGTCGAATATTTTTAGCTTAATTCATACCATCAAGGTATGATGAAAAAAAACGACTGGTAACGTATTCATTACAATTGTCATCAAATTGTACTAAAATTTCTGATCGCAAAATCGCCCTTTTTCGACCATTCGTGATTTAATACAGATATATGCTGTATACGGAAAATATAAATTGACGATTTTTCGAATTTTTTAATATTTGAATATTTAATGAAATTTAATTTAAATCGAAATGTTTATAGAAAAAAATTATTTATAATTTGTATGTTTTTTTTTTTTGCACTGCCCGTGATTTTTGCGATTCGCTGCCTATTCGATAACGTTTTCGGTTATATTTTGGAAAATGTACAAGATATGCTGCACTATTTGTCACGATACTGCCTAAACTGTTATTTGTTTCACCGCAATCCTCGAATACGCCGAGAAATAACACACGAAGGTTTCAGACGATTTTACGTCGTGTAAAGTAGGTGAGGTGATAAATTGTATATCAGTTACACGCGTATAACTGATAAATTAGAAAAAAAAATTTTTAATTTTTAGAAAAAGATAACGGTCCAAATAAATGAAAACATCGAACTATTTACGATGCACACAATATAACGATAACTGATAAACACGTGTAAAATGAGCGTAAATTAATTATGTTAACTTACACTCGTAATGATACTGATTCATAAATCAAACATAATTTCGACAAGATTTAATGATATAAATGGCAAAACTGACAAAAATAACGAAAAATTAGGTAGAAATGTAAACTAGTTTATTATATTCTATATGGTATATTGCATATATATATGTCAATATCTACAATATATATGATCAAACAAAGTAACTATAATAATTAAAAATTTATGTCTTTAAAAATTCTTATGAAGTTTCTTCTACTTTTTTTTAATTTTTAGTGTCAATAAAACATCGTAAAACTGGTCGATTTTCTGCTCCAAATTTTTTCGTTATTCTTGTTACAGAAAATTTTTTTATTTAAATGTTTTTGAAAATGGTCAGAATATACTATACCAAGAAAATTACTCTTAAACATACTATATTCGATATGAAGGATTAAGAATAAATTTTTTATTTTTTATTAACATTTTGATTATTGTTTTTCTATCTGTGATCGCGAGATGTGAGATGATCAGATTTTCTAATATATACATATTATATTTCGTATACATATTTAGACATTTTGTAATTGTTATTTGCTGCTCTCCATAGAATATATATTAAACTAGTCTACATTTCTATTCAATTTTTCGTGATTTTTGTCAGTTTTGACATTTATATCATTAAATCTTGACAAATTTTTGTTTGTTCTATTAATCAATACCATTACGAGCGTAAGTAAATATAATTAATTTACTCTCATTTTACATGTTTTCATTACTCATCATTATATCGTATCCATCGCAAAGTGTTCGATATATATTGTGTGTGTGTGTGTGTGTGTGTGTGTGTGTTTAAAACAGTATTTTACGAGGACTTTTACATGTCATATCATTTTTACATATTATATATATGTAAAAATTATAATTATATATCCCTATCATTTCCCATGTTAAATTTTCTTGTAAATTTTACCATACTTGATGGCATTTTGAGGACAAACTTTCGTAATGAGAAAAATTGCCATTATTTGTGGTCGAAATTACAACATTTTTTGGAATTTCTACTACGAGTATGCTAAAAATTGCCATTCAAGATATCGCAATTTTTATTATAAAAAATTGGAATTTTTCACATTACGAAAGTCTGTACTCAAAGTATCATCTGGTGTAGTAAAATATACAACAAATTTTTATCCTTATGTCAAAAAAGAAGTCCTCATAAAATACTTTTCTATCTATATATAGTTGCGATTTTTCTTTTAATGTATACTTTAATACATTCATGAACGACCAAAATTTATTTTATTATCATTTTTTTTTTTTTTTTAATTAATTATGTTACTTTTAAGTGGAGAGAAAAATATGGTACCGGATAACACAATGATGGTACCGATTACCATCTTTAATGCTACATATACGGACTGGAATCTAGATTGTATCAGGTACTATCTGAAGATGTTCAAATCAAGATGGTAAATAAGATAATAATCTCAGATGGTAAAAATGTTATTTTACCAGAGAGTATTACTCTATTATTATCAGAGGCCGTAACTATTACTAACAATGATTGTAAAACT
>JAPYZR010004039.1:0-13028 GCA_030522945.1 Trichopria nigra
ATATCAATTTAAGAATATTATATTCTTAATTTTAGAATATTTTAAGAATATTATTAAGAATATTTTTAAAGAATATGTTATTCTAATTATTAGATTACCTTTTTTTCTGCGAATCTGACTGGATAATTAAGAAGATACGTTTCCATTTCTTGTTGCATGCAGAAAATTAAGAAGAAAAGTAATTCTTAAAATTTCATCTATATATACACATATATAAAAAAAGCCTTTTCGATCTGGTAAAACAAAGATACAAAAGTACAGTTTTTCATTTTTTATAATAATATTATTACTTATATAAAAATGTAGCCAAACAAAATTCATTCAATTTTGAGTTTGAATCTTACTATTGCAAACTTTTTAAATCGCAAATGATAAAACTATTTTATGTATTTTTAATTGATGGAAACGTATAATTTTTTATTCACAATTTTTACATTGTTTGTGATTGGATCGGTTAAGGGTCATATAATGTCACCTCGTACCATTATAATATGAATAATATATAAGGCTTTATTAATTTTAAAGAATTCAAAATGGTGGAACAAGCTCTACAACTACAAAATCACTTACAAAAACCGTTAGAAGCGATCAGTCAAAAAACCCATAAGTAGGTGTGGACATATAGACATATTTTCAAGATACAGTTAATATTTCAAAACGATCGGACAAAAATGGATTTCACGGCTTTTCGAAACTTTACATTTTATGTCACTAATATTGTTAATTGCAAAAATACCACATTACAATCATTTTTCTTAATTATTCAAAAATAAATATGTACAAATCTCTTAAGTATTTGATTATATAATAAAAAATACATCAATAATTTCTGAATAAAATAGAAATTTCTTGGATTTTGTCAAGTTCTCCTGTTTTTCGAATGTCGATCCACCATGTTGAATCCGTCATTTTGAATTTCGAAAATTTTACTCCAAAATATCATTTTTTTCTTATTTTCACCGGCGCGTTGGATCCGCCATTTTGAATTTAGAAAATCTGACACCAGATTTATTATTTAAGAAGATCAATATGAACATTCTAAAAGGAATGAAAGACGATGAATAATGAGAAAATGGAGTACGAAAAAAAAATAACGGAATGAAAAAAATTAGAGTTTCGAGAAAAATGCGTTTTATGATTCAAGTTTCGCTTGTCGAAATTTTTTTTTTAATATTCTTAAAAATCGAAAGATTAGTTTTTTATTCAAAATGTCACCAAGGATTTTTTAATAACATTTTTTTTTTTTTTTTATGTGGTTGGAAACATTCAGAATCTCTGGCACATTATTTTTTACTTCATTCAAATTGTAGCATGTAATTGGCAATTTAAAATTTAAAATGGCATGGATTCATTGATTTAAATTGATCGCATGAATAAATAATGAATCATATTTCATTCACCCAGAATAGTGTATATAAACATCTTCAAAGTAATATCGTTTTTTCTTTTTTTTTTAATGAATTGTCTTTTCTCTACAAACAGAAAATCAATGAACTATCAAAATCCGATGATCCAATAGATCTACATCGGATCCTGCACCATTGCGTGGGA
Source organism: Trichopria nigra (assembly GCA_030522945.1). Taxonomy (NCBI): domain Eukaryota; kingdom Metazoa; phylum Arthropoda; class Insecta; order Hymenoptera; family Diapriidae; genus Trichopria; species Trichopria nigra. Next base: position 1,552 of record JAPYZR010004039.1, read on the forward strand.
AATTTGATTAACGTTTTAGTCTTCGACGTAAAATACGAAGAAAATGACGCTGTATGGAAATGGCTGCAGCACCTCCAAGAAGAAGGTGTCAAACACATTGGCGTCACTGGTGCACTCAATTTTCTTCCATTCCTTAGGTACTGAAGACTTGAAAGTGGAGCGATTCGCTACTAAAATTAGATTTTATATGCTTACTTATACAACCTGGATTGTATTAAAGTATTTGCTGCTAGTTTTATTGCCTCCCTGCATGCTTTGCTGGCATTTGTACATGCCTTTTACCGATCTAGAATACTTCTTGACACGTGTAATTCTTTGAACAATTAAGAAAATACGCAGTTTTCATTTATTTGCAGAACAAATTTTTTCTCAAATCGTCGGTCCTTATATAGATTTGTAATGATGAATTATCAGTCATATTCGATCATAGTTTTTATCCTTATCACTTATGGATACCGTAAAATTTGTAGTAATTTGTTTACTATTCATATAACTAGAAATACCGAATTCATGAGGAAAGTTTGAAGTAAACATTTATTTTTTATTGGAATTGACATCGTTAAGAGATAACGCCAGCAAACCAATTTATTTATTGTCTTTTGTCAATTGATTAATTTCATCAATTTGTCAGATACATACCGCGTCTTGGAAATACAATGAAAAGCCTTATCATGGGTAAAGAGAAAACCCACGAAGTTTATCGGGAGATTTACGAAAAACATCTTGACAACACGATCAATACCGATAGTTTCATGGCAGCTTACGCCAAGGAAGTCCTTTCGCGAACTGCCACCTCCAGTGACCTTGGATTCTTCACCGAGAAACAATGCTATCATTTGATGGCTGATCTTTTCGGGGCTGGAGTTGATACGACTTTAACCACGCTTAATTGGTTCTTCCTGTTCATGGCTGCACATCCTGAAGAACAGGTACGTCGATGTTTTAAAATTGTCTTAGCAATATAGCATTATTATAGACAATTTAATACCAACATCGTCGCGTGAATGTTTCAAAATAATATTTCTTTTTTTTCTTGACAATTAAAATAAAATGATTGGAACGTATTATTAAGTAATGATATCACATCCGAAACAAGTCCTCAGAATTTCGCAACGGCTGCACCTGATGGCAATTGAACGATTTGCATAAATCGTTAATTCTGTTTTTGGCAGGTAAAAGTTCAAGAGGAAATTGACAGAGCCGTAGGTGACAGGCTTTCAACCTTAGGAGACAGGCCGGATTTGCCACGACTGAATGCTGCAATCGCGGAAACGCAACGATGTAGGAGCGTAGTTCCCGTTGGAATTCCACATGGAACGCTCAAGGTTTTTCACATTATTCGATTCTATATCGTTAAAACATATACGAATTGCACTTTACCTGCCTCTCAATAAATTTTTTTTACTGCATATTATGTCAACGAATAAAAAAAAAATGCTTGAACTTGAATAAGGTAAACATACCAATGACTGGACATGAACATATATAGATATACGACCTAATCAATTTTGACACTTATTTCGAAACATAGGGAACATATAGATTAGGTTGTCCAGATACAGGCTAATGTTCAGTCATCGGTACGTTTAGCTTGCCGCGATGCAACTGACATCATATTAATTCACTGTCAATATGAACCCTTATTTTGGCAGGATACGAACATTGGTGGTTACGACATTCCCAAAGGCACCATGATAATGCATCTGCAGTGGGCCATTCACTTGGATCCTTCCTATTGGTCGGAGCCGGAGGTCTTCAAGCCGGATAGGTTCATTTTGGAGGATGGTAGTCTTGCAAAACCGGAAGCCTTTATGCCGTTTCAAGTTGGTAAGAAATTGTTATCGTGGAAATCAGTTCTATACTTGTCTATTGTGTACATTCATTGTGAGTTTATTGAAATTTGTTGACACGGATAGTATAGATTTGTAATGTTTCATTTTTCAACAGCTTTCTGATTACATTGTTTGAAGACTGTGATGTGTAACCATTGTGTGCATTATGTAAAACGAGTATAAATCGATTAACGACATCAACCGTTGCTTATAGTTTGTTTATCATAGTACTCTAATAGAGATGTGTCAATTGATTGACATTCTTTATACTGAAGAATGTCAATTTATTTACATTTTCTATACCGAAGAAAAGAATTCTCCTTCTTGCGAACAAATTCCGTTCAATGGAATTCTTAGTGGAGAATATTATTGTATAAATCGATTAAACAAATATCTTATTGCAATTATTGGAATTTCATTAATTATTGTCGAATATCGACACCGAAAATAAGCACGATTAAAAACAATAACAATGGCAATAATAATATTGTCTATATAGGAATACTTCCAATAATTATATTAATATAATAATTATACAATACGGAAAAATAGTTTTGCTTGAGATTTATATAAAAAAAAAAATAATAAATAAACTGGAAAGAATCAATATTAAAAACAAAATTGGAAGAAAAAAAAACTTGGCGGAACATTTATATGAATATTAGAAGGCGTGGCTTTTCATTGATCAATATTGTGGCGTATAGATAAATATACATGAATATATGATGAAAATAGGCAAACAAGAATATAGAAACGAGCCTGTTATCAAACCTGTTAATGTTGTCAAATATATTGGAATATTGCATGAAGATGACAATGTAGGTTGCAGATAAAAATAATCAAGTATCAACATCATTTTAAAACATTTACAAACTTACAAATTTACAAATATTAATAAATATTGATGATTATCATCGAGAATTGATAAAAGTTATCCTCAAAATGCCACCTGGTACGGTAAACTTCCCAAGAACATTTTTTTCCGTGTAAAAGTTCCCTTTCGAAAATATAAACATAGTAAAAACTATTCAGTCAATTCGGACATTACTATTGGCATAAAATAGTTGTGAATGGTCTATTTTCGCAATGGGTTTTCTGAACATTGATGAACATTGATGAAGTACGGCTATTATTTTTAATTCCTATTGTGTATTGTTAATTTTAAAATGTTATCCATATCAATTCAATTGTTGTCAATATTTTAATTACATATAAAATATAAAGTCAATTATCAGAAAAAAAAATGTTAACAAATTTTCAAAAATTTATTTTTTTTTTTAAATGTACAGATTTTTTGAGGTAATAGATGTTTTACATATTTTTTTTTGTTTTAAAATTCGTATAATATAGAATTGAAAAGATAATTGTTTTTTAATTGAAAAAAATTTTGTTATACAAATATTTTTTCTCTCAAAATTTTTGTTATAAAAATTATAATAATATTCTCGACATTCATTATTTTTTAATTTTTTATATGTTTTGTTCATATACAGAATAAAATTCTAAAAAGGGCTGCATCAGTCAGCCGAAACGTCATTTATGTAATTTAAAAATCATTTACATCAATGTCTATACTCCGGTTGAAAGGAACTGCTATTAGGAAAATATTCGGGGAAGATCGATTTTTAATCACTGATTAATGAACAGTTTTTTTGTGCTTATTAAAAAAGTACAAAAACTGTGAAAAACGTGAATATTTACCCGGATAAAGTGTAACACGAGACTCAGCAAAAGTATACTGATGAAACTACGATAAAACTAATGCAAGGAGAATAACAAAAAATGTATACAATTTATTACTAGAGAATTAATTACCGGAAAACAAGAAAATAAATATTAAGTACCTTTTCCAGAGTGGATGAACATTGTTAAACGCCGAAAAGCATTGTTTAATATTGTCGAAAGTTACTGAACCTGATGATAAATATTGAATTTTAATTAATTCTTAAAATTTTCTCTCTTTTAAAGAGACTAAAATACAGTATATCATAAATTTGCTATTTTTTCGTTTAATAAAAGTTCGTGGAATGGTAAGATTTTTTGAACATATTTTGCGAATCGGTTCATTTTTTTTATACAATATAAAATATAAATGATATATAATATTAATATAAATATATAAATGTTTTAATTACATTTTTTCTTTTTCATGTAGGAAAACGAATGTGCGTCGGGGACGAGCTTGCACGGATGATCCTGTTTATGTTCTGTGCCCGTGTTATGCAGAAATTCACCATGTCAGTGCCTGAAGGTGAATCGTTAGATCTCGAAGGTGAATGCGGTATCACCTTAGTGCCTAAACCGTATCGTCTTTTGTTCAAGGCTCGTTGATAAATTGACTTTATATTTTATATGTAATTAAAATATTGACAACAATTGAATTGATATGGATAACATTTTAAAATTAACAATACACAATACGAATTAAAAAATTTAATTTTTAACTATCGTTTTATACAAAAAAAAAAAAAACTGTCGAGTATGTTGAAATAAACCTGTATAAGAAATGCAAAAGAAACCCATTTATTGCGTGTAAACAGCAATAAATAGTCATGTGCATAACGGAATTGTCCATATTCTTACTTTGGTTTCCTGTCCTTTACAACTCTTCTCTCATCGTATTTTAAGTACGTTAGAACTTAAAAATTTCAGGAAACTCGACATATGCTCAACATTCAATTTTCATCAATTTTAATCGAAACTTAATTTACAAAAATGATAGACCAGCCAGTGAAAACGACAGTTGCTGCCGCTTCTACAATGATTAAAGTATCAATTTACCGGAAATTGGATTTTTTATTACTGGTTTTCAAATTGGGTTTTAAATTGAGTATTAATGTCTTCGAAATGTTATTCTTTAAAATAAAATTTTTTTTTCATCAAGAGTTTTTCAAAAATTACCATGAAAAATGATTTACTGCAAAGGTCTAAGTTATATAAAGAAATATAAAAACAAAATATATAATTATATATATATATATATATATATATATATATGTAGACTAAACGTGTTGCTAATTAACAAAAAAATTGTTGAACAAACAAGACAAACAATCAAGTCTATAAGACATCGATTTTATATATTATTATCTATTAAAAAAAAAGAAAACAATTACCAAGATTAGGTAAGATGATTTTTTTTGATTAACTAAATTAAATTGAAACTGGGGGCTTCGCCCCTGCGGCCGTCGGCCGCCAACCCCACCAGGAGGCTCCGCCACCTGGACCCCCGCTCGCTTCGCTCATTTGTCCCAAATACTGTCATCATAGAAATGTAACATTAAAATTTAACATAAAATTGGAACGTTGAGAGATATTACCGGAATTTAATCGTTACTTTATTATTTATTTATTCATTAATTATTCGCTAATGTGAATAAATGTTAATTAAGAACTGTATTCTAATATTTAAGAATATTGTCCAACAACGATGACATATTTCTTTAACTCATGCAAAAGATTAAGAATTGATGTGTAACTTTAAGATAAACGTTATCGAATATTCATGCAAGATTGTTAACTATATTGACAAACGTTTTCCACTACTGAGATGCTTTGCAAAACAGTATACCAAGCATTGTTAAATCTTATATAACAGTGCTAGAACACTACTAAACATTGACCAACGTTATTAAATATTGACCGATTTTAACTAATGCTAATAATGTTGTGAACCAAACGTCGATATGACAAATCTTAACATTGTCGCGTAAACATTAGAAAGGTAAGGAATGCCATGAAATGTTGACATCGGTAAACACTGATGACTATTTCTCTATATATTATTGTCTCAATGAATATTCTGATATGTAATTAACAAATTATTATTCGCTAAAATATTAGCGACGGTTCATGAGCCCATTTTTACAGTTTGAAATCAAGAGAATATAAATGTTCAATCAGCGACTATTCGACAAAGGAATTACCGACCTAGGGTATACCCATAAATATTTTCGACGAAGATGGTCAATAATTGACCAACTTTAACGAATATTAAATCATTATTGAACTTTGTTATGGGTTATCGATCACTTTCGAAAAGTTCAAATGTTGATGAAAATTGTATACGTACTACTGAAAAATATAAAGTAAATACTGTTTGTACATGTATAATATATATATTACATAATGTAAGTATTAGACAGTAAATTTCATTGAAAAATCTATCATACGTTTCGTTTCATCCACGTATAAGAGTGTCACACATTTTTGGAATTGGGTCATCGAAAAACTGGGTCCAGGATATCCGAGCCACATAGAAATTTCCACGCCACGTGTAAAAAATAAAAAAATGGATGTAACGAAAATGCGCGCAAGTACTGGTTCACTTTTGACACGTTCCCCCCTTTCCTTATTTCATAACCGTTCAAGTGCTCATTTGAGGAAACATGCACGTCGTCTATTATGAAGTGCGTCTCATGTCAGTCGCACGGAAAGAACCGCAAGAACTTCTTACGTAAGTCGTGCGTCGTTTGGGGCCACTTGACTTACGTGTCATTAACCCTACGGATTGTACACTTTGCCGTCGATATTTCGTTAGAAATCCATAAGACGCGAGTTTCTCTTATGTAAACGATGCGACGATCCTGGACTTATTTCCTATAAATTTTTAATCTCCCTTCTCCCGGACGACCCGACTAGCAAAATCGAATCGTCGTGTTTGTTTCACCTGTGCGCCACGTGATTCGACGATTTCTAAATGAAGACGTGCGAGAAAGACAATATGTAAATATTGTTTTAACGTGGCCCCATTAATTTGACAATCTCTAATGTCGGGTCCTTCAGCGAGTGAAAATTTCACTGATGCTATCAATGAACTCCGGTTCGAAATCAGGGATTTACGACTTCTATATAAAGCTGATGATTCTCTAAGACCGGGGGAAAATTTGTCGCTGTCATCCAAGTTCATGAAAGAATGCACGTCGTAGTGTAATTTTTATGTAACTTTTACATCGTGCAAAATAATCGAATGAATATTGAATAATTTCACAAGTTCGAAAGAAAGAAAGAAATACGTAAATGCAAAAGTTCCAGAGTTCGAGATATATCTATGTAATAAAAAAAAAAAAATACAAAATCAAGCAGGAACAATTGAGATAATGATTTGTTAGAATTCTACTTGAGAGATTTTTAGAATCACCGATAAAAAAAGGGCACGGATCGAGAATAATACATTGAGTATATTTATATATTTGTTGGTGATGCTGAATTCAAAAAATTTCGTTTGCAAAAGCAAAAATTTTCAGACCCAAAATAGTAAACTCAAAATACGAAGTGATGAAATGTATTTCTACTATGTTAAATACTATATATTTAAACAATTTTATTTTTGCGACCTAATTAAGGTAATTTTCGAAAAAAAAGTTATTTTTGATTTTTTTAATTTTTAACATAATATTTTTGTTTGCAAGAATTACTATTATTCGACATTTTCCTTCTGATTTTTCTCCAAGATCGACACTCTAGCAAATTTTCAAGATTTATTTACATTTTGATAGAAAGCCACTTTCCAAACAAAAATAGTGAAGAAATTATTCATGGAAATATATATGCCAAGTGTTTATTGAATTACATTTATTTTAACTATGTATTTACACTCCCGCTCAAAAAGGACTGCGCATACTATATGACTTTGTAAACATTGCGTTCACCGCTCACAGAAGAATCATTACAGTTGAGGAAATTGTTTTTATATAAATATACCTGACAAAGTGTGTTTATCGTTGATTTTATCATTAAGAAATAGTATATTTCCTAACTCCGAGCGCAAAATTCGATTTTGCGCACTAAAATGCGTGCGCAACATATCCTATTCCCGCATTAGTGCGAGAATGTATTTTGCGCACTCATATTTGCGTGCGCAAAATCGAATTTATTTTGCGCACTCGTTAGGAAAAAGTACTTTACACCCACAATTACAAAATCTCATTTTTGGTACTAAAAACGATACGTAAAATTGAAGTTTATACACGCTTAGGTTGCAAGTCGATATCGACCTGAAGCCGTGCGTAAAAACGTACTTTGCGCACTACCCAATGAGGAGAGACGTTTTTTAAACGTTTTTATATGTTTAAAAACCGTTATAATGAAAGATAAACGTTTTAAAAACGTTGTCTCTCTATTGGCTAGTGGCACGATATAGTATTGTATAAAATTGTAAACATATTGTAAAAAAATGCATATCCGAATCGTTGATGGTGTATCTGTTATAAGGTTTCAGAGTCCGTATCACCAAGTATTTTTTTCACTTTATTCAATAAATTAAGAAAATTAAGAAAATTGGTATGCTTGGAAATTTTCAAGACTACCGATGGTGAAAAATTACATGCAAAATGTTGATGAGAGAAATTTAAGTTTCTCTTTATCTAAGTTCAAGAATCGACTCAAATCGAGTGAAGATCTGAATTTAATGAAGTAACCCGAATGGGAAATCCGGATGAAAAGATTTATAATTATCTAATATCTATTTTATTTTTTGATTGTTATTGTTATTTTGGACATTTACGGATGCAAAATAACGAAGTTAAAATCACGAATACATATTTATACGGGCGAATAAAAAATGATAACAATTTTCTTGGAATTCGACATGTTTTGATACTAGTACAATTCACAACCGCAATCTCGAAATAAAAATAAAATTTACAGATCAAAACAACATTCAGCGAAAATTTGTCAGCTCCTCAAGTTAAAAAAAAAAACGGACATTTGGACGTCCTCAGGAGCTCCTCAGGACATCACTGAATGGATTGTGTTGGGTGGGATGTGATTTTCAACATAATATAACCATGAATTATACGACAAACAAGTATAAATTTCCGAAACTAAAAGTGATGAAAAAACACTCTTAATTTTTCTACACATACGATGTAATAGAATTGAAAATTCAAAATGTCGAATATTGAAAGCGTTTCGTATAAAAAGTAAACAAATACTCGGCAAATGAAGCGACCAACCGATGAAAGGAAACGAGATAATTTGTTCCGAGTCATTAGCTGTTTTGTGCCATTGAGTTGACCTCTTCATCAATTTTGGCTCACTTCTGATTAGCCGTTAAATCTCTCATTAATCATGACCAAGACGACAATCGCACGCCGCTGTTGTTTTCCCCGTAAAAAGCATTCGTGGCAAGCACAATCGTGTCGAAAGAACGAAAGTTCAGATTAGCGGCAGACTCATAATTGCCAAGGTAAATAAGCCAAAGTACATATATTCGAAACCCGGTGAGCGCTTGCTACTTTGCAGGTGTTCGCATATATAGATAGAGGCGATCCCCGCCCATACCTCGTCATCCCGCACCCTGGAGTCTCCGCCCCATCTGCTATCTCCCGTTGGATCCTTTCGAGACACGCGACTCATTTTCAACTATTTTCCCTCGCCTAATTTCGCCGAAACAACCTTTTCTTGCCGATTCGGCAGGCTCAGCTGGATTTCGGATAATCTCGAGATTTTTACGATTTCATACCCGATAGCGTGAAATCGCATTACAAAAAAAAGGTCACCAATATTTAAGCCACGACTTCGACGAATCAGGGCGGAGCTTCACTGTACGCTTTGCTACCATATGCCCCGACTGACGAATCTCCGAAATGCTTTCAAAATTTATCTCCAATCGCTCGTATTCGCTGCCCTCTGCAATCTTCGGATCTATAATGCAGACTTTGTTTTCGTCTTTAAAAAAGTATAATTCGAGGATATAAAGGGATATAAGCATTAAGCGTGGTGTATATATAATAAAGAAGGTACATCAATAAGGCGCATGTTGATGACCAATCGCCTTCAGTTACCTTTTCTGGTGGGAATTTGAATTCCTCTTTACACCGAAAGATGCGTAATGTTTTATTCTTTATCGTCAACATGGAGAGTTAATTTTTGAGTCTTGGAAACTTTTGCACGGTAACCGCCATGAATTTTTAGCGTGCCACCATGCGAAATTTCACGAAAGGCGGCTGAACGCGATTGGCCGAAATTCTAGGCTAATGCGCAACCCCTAACTTCTGCTGTACCTTCCTTATCATGTCATGAACATTGAGGAGACTTTTATACCCAATTAGAATTGTACGTACATTGAATGTCCATGATTCGTCAAATTTTCCGATCAATGTACATGTCTAGTATTGGTCATTAGAAACAGTGATCAAAGTTCATGACTAAAAATAGTTGCTTTTTCTGCCAGGGATGACCATAAGGAGGGAACTCGCAAACTGACCGTCCACTTTCGTAAAAATGGAAATAATGGAAAAAGCTGAACAATCCCATAGTGGAAAATTTGTCAAAACGGAACAGGTCCCAGAGTAGGGACGGACAATTGATGATAGGAGTTTGGTTCGCAGACTTGCATGCCGGGCTACCGAATACGCTTATTGGCCTCGTAATACGGAGGAGAAAGCTAGGGTTTACCGACATCGCGGTTCTCTTTCATAGGCCTCGAACAGTTCACGAGGAACGAGGACGAGGGCCTCGACTTGAGACGGTTACCGAAGGCCAAGTCGAAAAACCGAGGTGAATCTTTTTCCCCCCGGCATGCGCGTTTCACGAGACAACGTCCTTTGAATGTTGGCGAAAAAAGGATGCTGATTTTCGACGGCCGGAGAAAGGATCGAGCCGTTGGTTGGTTCGCCGAAAATTTTTGTCCTTTTCTTCTTTTTGTTATTGTTGTTGCAGAGCTGTTGAGCGGGAGGATCGACATTTTGGCAAATAATTACCGCGAGTTCGCTTCAATGCAGATTTGACCTTTTGCAAGAAAATGAGTTTACTATTGATTAAAAAGTTGTCAATTCTTATTGAATTGAACATTTTTTAATCTGGAAAATTCTTCCGTAGCGAAATGGCAACAAGTCGGTCGATAATTTAATCGATTGAAATGCAAATTTATAGTCAATCATATCTCGAATCAATTTTTGTTATATTTTGTACATCTGAAAATGTTAAAAATCATAATTTTAAATTTCGAAGAATTTATTGAAATGATTTCTTCGTTCGATCTTGAAGGATTTTTACATTTTTAACCAGATTATGTTTTCGTACAGTATATTTTAAATCAAGCGTCAATTTTTGATTAACGAGCGAATGCTTACACTTGCTGAAAGAAATGCTGAAACTTGTACAAGGTTGTGTACGTTTGGAAGTTCTGTGACATCACGAATATTACTCACCTGTAGAAGATTTGATTGCGTGAATTCAAATGGAAGACATTGATATCCGGCGGATACAGTGTTCGAGTGCGAATCCCGCACGGAAAAATATATATGCGAGAAATATATGTGATTTTATAAGTGACATATATGCGAGAAATATATGTGATTTTATAAGTGACATATATTTAAAATATATGTTACTTATATATCCGAAAATAATTGAAATATATGTCGAATCTACTTCTGTTATTGACATGCACAAAAGGAATATATAGGTTCTCTTTTTTTTTTTTTTTTTTTTTTTTTTTTTATTATATTAATGTACATATATACGTATTTATAAATTACAACGTTATTATTCCTATACTTGCCCACTTACACATTTTTTCGCTCGCAAATAAATGAAAAGAATCGCGTTTATCGGATTCACACCCCGGGCGGGATTCGAACCCCGGAACCCTCGCTCGCCACGCGCGAACGCTAACCACTACGCTACGCCAGCTATTGA
>JAPYZR010004040.1:0-32087 GCA_030522945.1 Trichopria nigra
ACGTAATTGTCTTTATTATTATTATTATATATTTTCATTTATGATACGCTTGTTTATAAAAACACGAAAAATTAAACGATTACAGACTAAAGGTCTCAACTTTAAAGGTACCGATTTAAAGTACATCGAAAGTCATATATCGTCATTCGATTTTTCATTTCAATTCGACCAATCCTAGATATATAGGATTATATTCATTCGGTTATTGATTTTGACGTTTCTCATCCCCATCTCTACATTTCTCTGTCGATTCCTATTTCCGTCTCTCTCGATGCAAGATCCATTAACTGCAGTAATCACAGCCGTAAAGTCGAAGGGATTCTCATTGGGAAATGTATATCGAAATTATCTGATAAGCGGGAAAAGTGAAAATCCTATTATTGAACGCGCTTTATGTTGTGTTTAATATATATTATGCACAAATTTTGAACAAATCCATAGTACTTTTGAGTTTTATTTTCATTTAAAATTCTAAACATTGTAAAGTGTAGATGTAACTGATTTATTTTCTGAACAATATAAAAGTTAATCAAATAAATATAGACAAAATAACAATATAAATATTATATAAACATGTACCTACCTGAGAAAGTTACAGAGATTTGAAAAAGTGTGAAGCGTTTGAACTAAATGAAAGATTAATTATACATTTGTCTTATTATAATTTTACGCCATATATATATATTTATCAAACATATTAGAAATTGTTAATTTTAAATGACGAATGCATTACCAATAAAAAATGGAATAAATTGATTTTAAAGTTTTTTATTCTAAATCTGATCATTCATATAAAAGATCATAGCATATAAAAAAAATGAATAGTTATTTCAATTGTTGAAATTGAAGCATATGTGCACAATAAAAATGTAAAAAAATCAAGATGACAATTTTTATATATCGAAAATTTTTGAAAAACTTTATTTTCCACTACTTTTGTTTAAAAATATCCAAAAAAAAACCGATATTTTAGGTAAAATTTGTTGTTCAATCGTAATTTTCTCTATATGAATAACGCTTTTTCGAAACACCTTCGTCAGAAACGTGTACCTGGTATACTTTTTCTTCAAAAATATATACTTTTACATATTTTTCTTACGATTTTTTATAGATTTCGACTTTCAAATGGCACCTGAACGCCATGAAAATATCCGACGTCGCGGATTTTCTGAATTTTCGCGTATTATGTCCGCCATATTATCTTATTGCTAAAAAATGCATTTTCGAAGATTAATAACAATTCTATTATTATCGCAGACACTAAATCGCATGGATAATTATTGTCCGGTAAACCGACGCCAATCTGCGGTGATCTTATCATGTAAATGAAGTGCACGTTGCATATATACGTTGAATTATATGGTCGGAGATATTAGGGTTGACGTGGATATTGTGCTGCATACAATGTATATGCATGACGACTGTATATACATGATATATAGTAGTACATATTAACTATTATTTGTAATTCCACTGTTTATTATTATGCACACACACACACACACACACACACACACACACACACACATATATATATATATATATGTATGCAATTTGTATATTCAAAGAACTATTCCCTGGTAGAAATGAAAAAAAAAAATTTTAGCTTATTCTTAAACAAGCCAGATATTTATCATGTTATAATGGAGAAATAAACAGTGTGTAAGAGAGAAATGGAAAAATTTCCATTACGTTATTGTCGTGAAGTATATAAGAGAAATAATGTTTTTCAATTATATATACAAGTTTAATTTTGTTTGAAAAATACAATATGTTTTTCATTTATAAAATATTGAAATAAATGATCAAATTGAATTGTTCGATACCTTTTGCATAGAGTAACATTTTACTTCATCTTCAATCGAAAAAATATCACTTCAAAAAGTGCGTAAATGCTTTCTTTGGGCACTAAAAATCAACAAAACGAAAACAAAAATATGAAAAAATGAAGAGGTAAAGACACCATATTTTCTTATTAAAAAATGCAAAACATAACAGATGCAAGACATGTATAATATTCTATATTATAATAATAAAGTATGCTAATAAAAATATATATATATTATATATACAAGAGATATATATTACACAATTGTATTATGTATAATAATAAAAATTATTTGTTATTCGTATGAAAAATGTGATTGACGAGGATCATGGTGTTTTATTATAATTTGAAAACACGTTCTGGATTTAAAAGTGTGAATTTAAATTATAACAGTGTATTACCTATAACAAGTGCGTAAAATTCATATTTTGCATTTTTAATATGAAAATATATCGCATTTATCTTTTTCGTGCTTTCGTTTTTGTTTTGTTGTTTGATTTTCAGGGCACAAAGAAAGCATTTACGCACTTTTTGAAGTGATATTTCTTTTTTTCTGTTTTATTGTAATTTTTAATTTTCTTTCTCTGAACTCTTATATAGGTAGATCTCATCATGATATATTCTAATTATTAAGTTAATCATATCAACTCTCATTCTTTTTTTTCTCGATTCCCGTTTCCGAGTAAGACCAAAATTCGAAAAAAATGATACACGATCAACCAACCGTTAATTTTGATATGTAATATAGCATTTTATTTGCATTATTTTTAATTTTTTACAAATTGAAACGATGTAAAAATGTTCCTTTGATAAATGAGTTTAATGAATTGATTAGTATTTCGAGATAAGGGCTTGTTAAAATTTCGATGACCTTGATGGAACACATAAGCGTGCCATTCGCCGAGTGTTTAACATCAGGTGCCGCGAAATCCACCTGCATGCGGGACTATGTATATATAGGTATAATGAAGTCCAGCACAGGACATTACGTTTTTTTTTTAGATCCTCGTAATTCCGACGTTCTCGTACACCAGGTTTGCAATGACGTAATAAAAAATTAGCTGCTTTATTTTTTTTACGAATGTACGACCTGCATTACATTCATCGTGGTAGATTACGCGCATTATTTTATGTACGCGTATAAATAATGTGTATGTGGGATATTTATCATATACGTTTATAAATTATATATAATTTGTAAACGGTAAAAATTTTCAAAGAAATCATACAATAAGCTCGATGGATGTTTCGAGGATGAATTTCAATATCGAATATTCAATAATACAAGGACATTTTAGTATTGCATGGAAATCATAACTTTTCGACTTTGTTTTATACATAAAATAATTACTGTTACTATTGTAAATATTCTAAACTTAATATTTAAGATAAAATAATTACTAATAAATAAAATAAAGTCTGTTTACGTTTCGGTTATTGACTTGTTAAAATGTTTTTTGAATATTGTAGGAATATTGGGTATTGCCGGAAATATTTTTGTTGAAAGTTGTCTCATATATGAGCACATTATGGTACTTCCATCATTGTTCCCAGAACATTCACTGGAATATTTCGAAACTTGCAATGCTAGTTTCGATTGCTAGATATTGCTAGACTAATAACTAATCGTTGCTAACTGAGGTATGACCGCTATTTGAATTTTCAAAATCTGATTCCACATTTATGTTCAGCGAGAATCACCACCATGTTGGGTCCGCCATTTTGAATTTCTAAAATCTGATCATAGATTCATAATTAGAGACCCCAAAAACCCTTAGAAACAATTATCAGGAAAATCCGAAAAAATTTTCAATTTTCTTTTGCCATATATATATTGGGTCCGTCATTTTGAATTTCTGAAATCTGACGACTGATTCGTAATCAGCGACCCCAAAAACCCCTTAGAAACAATTGTCATGAAAATCCGAAGAAATTTTTTATTTTCTTCCGCCATATTGGGTTCGCCATTTTGTATTTCTAAAATCTGATGACATATTCGTAATCAGCGACCCCAAAAACCCCTTAAGGGATCAAAAAGTCAGGTTAAGAGAAAAATGTGTGCCGCAAAGGGTTAAAGAATATCAGTTCACACCTTTAAAAGAGTAGATGAATTATCACTCTTTGTAGAGTGAAATTTCACTTCAAGAAATATAGAGAGTTGGAATCAATCAATTTCTTGTGTATATATATATATATATATATTTTTTTTTTTTATTTTTTTTATTAATATGTAGTAGGACGTGTTTTTATTGTTTTTTAATATTTTTTTTTAAAATTTTTTAGGCAATTTTAAATAAAAATGTCCAGTGTAATGAATAGCACGTGATACAAAAATTGTTAAAAGTTAAAGAAAATAGGATTTTTTAGAATTTTTACAATCTTACCATTCTTGTCCGTCGAAGATTTTAATTTTTGTTTATTTATATATTTTCGATATAATATCGAAAAAAATACCATCATAAGATTTAAATTTTTTAATATACGTAAAAAAATCTATTTAATTATATTAATATAAGATTGTATTTATTTTGTTATTTTTATTTTGAAAATAATACTTTCGCGGATAAAATTTTACTACACGAAAAGAAATGTCGATATATCGAGGAAAAATGTTTCCTTTTTTTACTAACTTTAATCACTCGTTTTACATGTTACATGTTTTACATACAATCATTTATTAATATCGATTCTTCGAGATTAGTTTATTTTATTATTCGATATTTTAATAAAATTATTATTATTTATTAACGATTTTCTTTTTTATATTTTTCAACGTGACCAGCAAAAGCAATCTCAGATATATTTATACCTTTACTTATATACAGAAAACGTGGAAAAGAAGCAGAAGAAATTATACGCGGAGAAAAAAGAAATTTTTTTAAATTACCTTAAAAAAGTGTTGCGGTGTTGAAAAGTTTATAAAATGTTTTAATTAAACTTCGTTCTTCTACTCGGCGTGCTCATAAATTAATAAATAAAATCGTTCTTTTAAATATTTCTGAAATATTCCTTTTTTCCGACTTGATGTTTTTAATGTATTTATTATCAACATTTGCGTGTATTTGCATTTTTCCAACTTTTTTTTTTTGTTCGTACTTGGCTTATTGCAATATTCATATAAAAGCACGTAGTTTGAAATAAAAATCATTTAACGTGTATATAATAATGTGAATTCTGGAGGAAGACAGAAAAATCAAGATTCATATTTGTTTATCAATCGATAATAGAATAATAAATATTCAAGTGACCTTGAAGATCAAATTCAAGGTCACCGATTTGATTTCCTAAAACTTTTGTATTTAAAGTTTTGTTTTTCGAACACCCTGTATATATACATTTCGTTAATCGTAAAATAATAGTGGTTCTTTTTGGATTTCGATTGTCCTTTAAAAAAAAATGATTTTCCGTACTGTCCGTTAACATCCCTCTTCAAATATTGAAATATTAAAAAAAAAAAAAAACATTTTACACTGTACCCGATTATTAAACAGTTTCAGCCTGTAACGTGACTTTTTGGCATTATTGTTGGCTCAAAAAGTTATATATAAAAAATATATGACAAATGGGTATATCTGTTCTGACGTATTCCTCTGCCACGTTTTTTTTTTATTTTTTGTCGAATTATTAACATATGGGTTTTCCACAGCTTTCCACAATAATATAGTAGAAATAGTGAACAATAGTGTTTTGTTACATCTATATAATATTAAAATTTATTATATCCGGAATAATTATTATAAACAATTATTCAGATCCTTCAGATTAGTTATTACAAAAAACATCAGAAAATTTTGTAACACTCGTCGTAACGGTTCGATAAGAAGAAACGCAGACTGTAATAATGGCAAGACCCCTCGCGCATGCGCAGTAATTTACTGAATGGAAACTTTGTACTCAATCAGTATTATTTTTAATTTTATCAGCTTTATATATTTAGTACAAAAAGTACTATTGCAGTCCTCCTATACGTCGATTTTTGATCTCATTTCTAAAGTACTTCTTTAGGGGCTCTTTTTGAAATTGCAAAGAAATGTACGCACGTAAAACTTTTATTAAAAATATAAGCCGCTTGTAGTTGTATTTTTTTCAACTTGGATCTGAGTAGCTTTTTGAATACGTCTATTCTAAAATGGGGAGGGGATTGTCCAGAAACATTAGTTCGAGAAATTTTAAACTCGTATATATCTTTCTCTATTTACGGATAAAAAAATTGACCTAACACTTAGCATTGGCGGAAAAGTATAACGAATCTAACAGTGGTCGATTTTTTAAAATTGACCAATTACAAGTCGAGATACCGGCGATTTTTGAGAAAATAATATGGTAAACTTAAAACAATGTTATCTTGTTTAATTTTTTGATAAAAGTAACGAACGAATACTTAAATTATTCGGAAAGGTATAACTAATCTAACAGTCGTTGGTTTTTTAAAATTGACCAATTAGAAGTCGAGATACCGCCGTTTTTTGACAAAATAATGTGCAAAATATTACTTATTCTGGACTTTATCGAGTATTTCTCGCTTTTTCTCCACTTTTCAAAGTAACATTCGTGTATGTTCTTTCGTTTTACATCATGTCTGCTGAAAAAGTTACAATTATAATATTATTATTGTATTATTTATACAATCTATTCCAGATTCTTCATGATCCCGGTCAACTGGAGTGACGCGGAAGGGTTCCTGCGCTTTCCCAGCGGTCATCAGCCGATAGACACATATACAATAAAGGCGTCATCGTCAGTACGCGGGACGGTAACCCTAAAACGTCATTGGCAGAAGTGACTTCATACTCGAATTATCGAATTTTAAAGCGTACAATTTATTTGCGTAACAGTTCTGCCCTATAATTTAGCCCCGGCACTCGGCACTATTTTCATATAGCGGCTGCATGCGTGCGATAACGGACGGGGATGTGTATGGGTTTCGTGCAGCGACCATTACCGTCGATCCATACCAGTCGTCGGGCGTTGTATAGCGCCGATCCGCGAGGTCTGCAGCTTGGATTGTGGGTGGCGGTCATCGATACTGCGGGAGCAGAGGGCTACGTATATATACACACATATATATATATGCTATGTGCGGTACCCTATACGGTATTATGCCCTGCCGCCCTATACAATATCAGCATCCGGGCGTTAGCACTGTGGCAGCCCCTATAGCCCCGCCGAGCCCCAGAGAGTCCCAGACCAATCCCCCGCGCGCCTCCCCTATTCCGTCGGTTCCAGACCGACCCTTCGGTATACATATACAGCCATGCCGCGGGAAACGCGAGAAAAAAAACGTGGATGCTCGATTTTTACCGCAGTGCATTAAGGTAATTGTCCCATCGAAATTGGCTAAATGTGATTAATTACACGGACAGAACTGATTTTTAAGTACTGACGATCGTACGGGTATATAATGTGGGTTTAAAGAGTGGGCGCTTCCCATCAGTTACTTCTTTTCTTTCTATTTAATCAACTATAGTTTCTGTTGCCTCATTAAGGCGAATCTTTCGCTGGAGCTTCGGGGTCTTTAGATCGACCCTTTGATTTCGTCCCTTTGAGCAGTACACGCTTTATGGTAGTATCGCGCAAGTCCGTGATTGTATAGGAAATAATGTACATATATATGTTATCATTTGAATTGCGCTAGCATCCCTTGAGTAATATCTTTTGAAGAGATTCAGACTTTGAGTGATGTTTGCATAGCAAAATACATGTATTTTATACTTTATGTGGAGTAAAATGAAAAATTTATTTCTCCCCAATCCCCATTACAATAGGATATGGTATTGCATATCTAAAAGTAATTATCGGTACACTATGGATCAAGAAAAGTTTATCAAAAGTCATGGTGAACTTTCGTAGAGATGTATTGATATTAACCTAAAATATCCATATGGCCTAATGAGGCTTACATGTTCTACCGGTAGATGCCCACGCATCTCGATATAGAAATGATTTCTACGATACTTACCACCATATTTCTATTTTTAATATTCTTATCAGAATAAAAACAAATCGTCTATAGCTATATTGAAAGAAAATATTATATATATACAGAGTGGTAAAAAAGTATGGAAACACCCATAAATGTCGCAGGGTTTGACTAATAAGCAAACAAACATGGTCATAGTCAAGGTAATTTTGAACGAGGAGTTTTTTATGGTGATTTTCATTTTGACCTTGGCGATAACCTTCAAGGTTATTTCAAGGTCAACTTTGTTTACGTAGCGCTTTCTCTTTAAAATAAATAAGTAACGGCACTGAACGCAATGTCGCAGGAGCTTTCTTTTTTCAGGTTTCCATAAGTTATTTAAGTTTAAATAACCTTGAATTGACCTTTAAGGTCAACCCGGATTCGTAACTTTCATACATATTTGAATGTAAAATTTGCCGCTCTGTCGATTACCGCGATAAAAGAGGTCGGTTTCCATTAAAAACAAATAAAACAAAAAGGTTGACCTTGAAATGACCTTGAAGGTTATTGCCAAGTTCAAAATGCAGATCACCGTTAAATTTCTCGTTCTAAATTGCCTTGACTTTGACCATGTTTGTTTGCTGTTATAATCTATTACATGTTTCAATAAAAATTGTGTGCTTTATATATGTATATATATAAATATGTCTGTTTAGATAAAATGTGCTCGGACGTAGACCCTTCTGCTGGTTGGTAGACGGCACCCCTTTTCCACCATTCCGTGTTCGATACGGAGGGATTGCAGAAGGGAACCTGAAAATACGAAAATGTAATTATTATGTTTCAATTATCTCATGCTTATTAGAGCTTGTCATTCTTCAGCAAATATGTATTCAGCTTTTACAAATCTTTTGCTATTTGTCTATTTATTTATTTATTTTTTTTTTATTTTATTACAATCGCATTTCGATGAAATTCGTTGTCATTAATTTTTTTTAAGCGACACTATCATTTATGATTACGTATCGTTTTTCAACTAAAAATGCCCGTCATACTTTTTATGTATATATTTAGTTGCGATTTATTTTCTTACGACCTTATATTAAATACTTCGATATAAGAATAGTATATATTACAAAAATTAAAAAAAAAATTTGTTATTTGCTCCAATAAAATGTCCGTTATTTGCGATATTAAAATTTTTCTGAAATATTCCATTAAATGCATATCATTGATAGATGCAACACTAATAATGGTTTATAAAACTTCATAAACAAATTCCAAAAAATTCATCAAACTACAAAAAAAAAAAAAAAAAACATAAAAATTACAGGAATCAAGAGTGTATGTGTAATCAAGAAGCATAGATAGAAATCGATAGATGTCCTAAAAAATTTACTCAAATTAGAGAAATTTACAAAAAATGGCAAACTTATAATTTTACAAAAATTTACAAAAATCAATAGAAATTAATAAAAGTGAACAATTTTTAAAAATGCAAAGAAATTAAGATATAGAAATTAACAAAAAAAAAAATAATAGATATTAAAAAAATGACCGGAGATTACAAAAATTAACAGAAGCAAAAAAATAACCGATATTAACAGATATTAACCTTAATTTATAGAAATTAACAGAAATTTGTAGAATTTATCAGAATTAACAAAAATTTTGTTATTAACAGAAATGTTCTGAAATTAAAAGAAACTATAATAAAGTAAACTTTATGAATATCATGGCCATTACGGTTCATTATAATTTCCAAAAAAAAAAACCTTCACGCCCAACATTTCGTTGGGAACCATAATAAAGAATGGTAATGGCCAAGATATTCGTAAAGTTTATTTTATTATAATAAGAATTCGGTTCATATACAAACAACTCCATTAATTGTTTATTATAGTTTACGGAAATTTACAGAAATTTACAAAAATTAAAAGAATGACAGACGTTTGCAACAATTTACAAAAATGTACAGAATTTGACAGAAATTGACAAAACTGAGGAGACGTTTACAAAATTTACAAAAATTTACAAAACTTTAAATTTTAAAAACAAATTAAAAAAAAAATACAAAAACTTTTAGAAATTAACAAAAAAAGTAATAGATATCAAACAAAAAATTTACATACAGAGAGAGAGAGATTTGATTGGTGATAAATTTATTATTGCCCTGGCCACTATACGGGACGTGGGCAAATTTTAAGTCTCATCCTCTCGTTATACAGTAGTTTCGAGTAGGATGAATATAGATACAATGATATTTTTCTCTGCATCTGCAGCGAAGAAAGAGAGAGAATCAATTGTTTATACCCTAGAAATATTCTTAAAAAATCCAGAAAAATAACCTCTGTCAAGAACAAAAACTACGAGTTGGTGCAGAATTCTAGGATAAGGTGTTGTAACACACGATAAATCGCGTTGTTATCACAGCGACAAAAAAATGCGTCGTAACGTAATCATTGTTCTGACCTTGTTGATGACTTTGGAGGGTATTTCAAGGTCTTTTTTTTATTTGACCATTTTTAACCCTACAGAGTTA
This sequence comes from Trichopria nigra, assembly GCA_030522945.1. Lineage (NCBI taxonomy): Eukaryota > Metazoa > Arthropoda > Insecta > Hymenoptera > Diapriidae > Trichopria > Trichopria nigra. The sequence goes on from JAPYZR010004040.1 coordinate 10,273, forward strand.
CAATGCGTTATTTCAAGGTCATCTTTGTAACTTTAAGTCGACAAAGGAAAAAAAAACTCGTTTCTCAGATATTTGACCTTCAATTTTTATTTTTCCGAGGTCGCAAAAACAATTTTTTTACAGAATAATTGCAAAAATGAAAAAAAAACACTTTTTCTAAAAATTGACATAACAGAAATTAATATAAACTCATAGATCTTTATAGAACTGTCAGAAATTTATAAATATTGACAGAAATTGATTGAAATTGATAATAACAGATAGAAATTGACAATAATCCGTCAGAAATTTACAAAATTGTACGATTGGTGACATCTTTAAAAATTACCAAATAGATAGGAACTTACAAAAATATCATAATATGTAATTGTTTAAAGATGTGGAGTTTTTCATTTATTTTAGTCTTCAATTACCAGGAATACGATCATGTTCTTTTATTGTTGTTCTCGGCTGATTTTATTAATCATACTTTCTCTATTCTTGACAAAATTGTATATATATATTTTTTTAAATAAGACAAGTGAAATAATACATACATATATATATATATACGTAGAGGGTAGTACAGTTGCCTGGTTATAAACTGTACATAGGCGGCCGTAAAAGCACCCTTCCGCATGAACCTCTACTCTGGACGAAGGGCGATGGACGTAGCGGTACAATTGCGCCACGAAGGGGCTGTTGGTATAGTCGTACCGCGAGATACGACCCATATTTTGACAACATATATATACAGTTGCGTCTACATTTATCGCAATTTATATTTTGATCTTTTCTTTGAGGTCTTTTTTTAAATTATGATTTGGAGAATTTCTATTTTATATACATATATATGAAATACATAAAATTTTATACACGTATATAAAATATAAATTCTCCAGAGTGTGCATATTTATTTATATATATACACTCTGTTCCGAAACCTATTTGGTATTTGCATCGGCCAATCGATCTTACGGTTTTGTTTCTGAATGCACCTGCATTCGCCGATGCACCTGAAATATCGGCATTGCAAACTGCTGGATACTTCGCATCGGATATCGATTCCGAGTCCATCAGGTCTGCAAACGTTCCACAGATGATACCTTTAAATCACCGTTTAGGGGCTTTCGCCTATACACATACCGAAACGCTAATGCGAGGACTTACGAGCGATTTCATTTCACGAGTATGTATATATGTAGTATATAGCCATTGTTTCGACGTTTCATGTTTAATCATTATTAAAGTATAATGACCTCGTTCTGTGTCGGTTCATTTAGGAATGTCGTCATAAAATTGTTTGACTAATTGTCCATGGCTTGCGTATAATGTTACAAAGTGTTTCGGAATTAATGGACTATATATGCAGCATACGATACGAATCGTGCGTTGAATTTCCCGTTAATATACGTTGCTCACTGAAATTACATTTTATTCGTACATTTTCAGTAATGTAAATGCGTAAGCGACGAGGCTTTTTCATTGGCTGTTAACATTTTACGAAATTCAATACTGTTAAAGTCAACACTGAACTTCCACGAATATACATTTTATATATATGTAATGGACAAAATGTATATACTCGTAGAAAAAAGAATTCACGTATCAATCCATCAACTACATTCATCACCACTCCTGTAAATCCATTCACGGAATGAACGTATGAAAAGTTCATTATATGCACTATCCCGAAATGACGAAGTTTTTCAGAGGCTGCGAAGCTGCGAAGGGAAGTCACAGATGAATATATCAAGAGAGGATACGTAGATCTACCGTAAACTTTTTCAATTTCATAGACCCGGATGTAGAACACGTAAGTGATCTTAAGTTTTCGTCCTCTTAAATATTTCTCGAGACAGTGCAGAGATCGATAAACGTACTTCGAATATGATACCACAGGGAGGCCGGAATTCAGCCCGTGAGATTTGCAACCCCTATATGAAAATCTTCCCTGAGTTGGAAAACCACATTTGAACGATACACACTTTGTGTGCAGTTTCCTCTCCTGGAGTACTTTCAGGTATCGTGGACGATAATTTTATCGTTACAGAGTGAGACTTTTATCGACGTTCAGCATAATAAATGGTTTGTTTACTTTGAAAGATTACAATTGTTCTCTCGATGCAACAATTGTCAACAAGTCCTTAGAGCGATCGCATTCCAAGCGGATATTTTAACATTAGTTTCCAACACCGAAGAGATTCAGTGGCGATAGAATTACAGGAATGCTCATGGCCACTTTATTCCCTGACACTTTGAAAGTTCGAATCTGCTAAACTGTCTGAACGTTTGAGGCGAAGAACATTTCGCTTGAGTAATTTGCGATGAAGTAAATTTTTTCAGTCGCTGTTTTGTTTTTGCGAATGATTTTCCGTCAATAATTGCAAGTGTTTGATAATTTCCAATTTTATAATGCAACTGGATAAGATCTCATTTCATCCATTGATGAAAATTATCCGGATCTTATTTCTCTCGTGAGTACCAAAATTCTAATCTGATCATTTCCATTCAATTTGCCTACGATTTAAATCGATAACGTAGATCATTATTTTGATCTGTTTTAAATATGTTTTTCATTCGCCAATTTTCGTCAGGACTGGGGTGTTCTTAAAGTGATATTACGATAAGGGTAATACACTGCGCGAGTCAGACAGAGAGGTCCGACTGTAAACTTCAACCGCCAAAGTTTCTGATCCTTTTGGGCCCGAGGCGGAAAAGTTCTACAAGTTCCAAGACGTGTTCGCCACCTTATTTTTAGTGATCGTATTACACTTCCTACCAAACGAAGTTAAAGGTTTAATGGAATCCCTTTGAGAAGTATTAAAAGTTGAAAGGCTTGTATGAAATAGAGAAGAGTTATACATGCAATGTGGAATCTGATTTGAAAATTATTATTATTTTTTTTTTTTTTTAATTAAGACGGTAAAAATGTTTTAAAATTATTATTTACGGTTAATAGGGAACTTTTGAAGAATGTTTTGAAATTTATAATGTTACTGTGACCTCAACGATTTTGTTTACTTTTTTCTTACAGAAGTTCAACGATTTTAGTGATTACTTACCCAGTAAGCGACCTGCAAGCTCCGGCAAAGTCAACTGCAATGTTTGACAAACATGGTCGGTAAGCAAACTGTTTCGAACGAGGCGATAACCCTACAATCTGGTATCAATTGATGAAAAAGTAAACAAGGAACCTGTTAAATTCGCTTTTATGCATTTTTTTGATAAATTTCCCACACTTTTTCCGGCCTATATTATTTTTTTGTAGAACAATAGTTGGGTCTTGCTTTGAATATACCTAAATGAAAACGCTAAATCTGGACGATAAGCTCACGTCAAGCTGTAATGTTCGACATCGGGTTACGTTATAATTTGATTTTTAAATCTCGCACATATCTGTGCACCCTGCGCAACTCCTGTATATCGATTGCTATCTACCTAAAAAAAAAATTACATAACTGTTTTAAAATGTAGCTGTCTTTTTATTCTGGATGGTAGGTAGATATTTAACCTTAAAATCATTTCATCATTTGATTTTTCGTCGATCGAGTTGATCGTGATGAATTATCCTAGATATGTCCAATTAAGGTGGTTCCCTCGGTAAGATAGAAATGGCATATGAATGTCTTTCGAGCCTCGAAAATGTGGCAACGTCGCATCTCAATCGCCGTCAAACAGAAAGTAACCTCCAATATATTACATGTTTGTATATGTAGATACTATTTAAAATAAAACGATTTCTCTTCGGGTGAGATTATCGAATTGGAGTTGTCAAAACAGTTGAATTGTGAAAAATGTTGTCAACCTATATTGAACTGGGTAATATGACAGTAGAAGAAACTAAAGATCTTCATTCAATATTTTCGCTTTTTCTTTACTCTATCTTCCATCAAAGCGATCAGCCCATTGAACAGTAGACGTTGAAAACCTAACCTTCTAACCTAACCTATCATTTCTTTTCGCATATGCATGTAGCACTTTACTGTATCCACGAGGACTATACCTTATAGATTGCATACACATAGTTCCCGGTTTGCGACGTTGCTAAACGCCTAATTCTTTGCTTAATTTTGTATCAAATTCAATTTAGGAGCTTATATTACAAGTACATCAAGATAATTTTTCAAATATATCCTGAATCTAGTTTTTTTTAGATATTAATAAAAACATCATCTACAAAAAGTAGTAATTTCCATATATATATATAGATACATATAATTTCTCAAAATTCAAACCATGATTAATCGTGAACTAAATGCTGAACTGATTTGAAATTATTATATGGTGTTTGTGATATCTTCAATTATCTATATGCAAAAGTTTCAAACATATCGTGACTCAACGTCGTTCCCGATGGCACCACCTTAATGTCATACTATTTCATCCTGTTCGAGAATTAATGAAATTGTGGATGTCACGAATCCACATCCAGAAGTCAAAGTCGTCATTCCAGATTCCCATCTCTGAGAAAATCATTAAAGTCTAACAAATTTGAAAAAAGATTATAGGAACTGGTCCACTTGAAACGAAACTCTGATGTTCCAATCATCAACTACTCCCCGTTTTGTCATTCGTGATAATCGGATACTTTTGAGGGACATATATTGGCGAGTCACCAATGGTGCACCCTATATATACATTACGTAAATCGTACAAGATATTTAATCGCACAGGTGTGGGTACAACCATGCTGTCAATGCTTGATGGATTTTAATCTGTATATACCGGTTACTTCCCTTAACTACGGCTCACTCCCCCGATCTCTGATGATGAAGGCTTTTATAGAGAAAGCCCACTTGGAGGAGTCCATATTGCGTTGTGGATTCGCAACCATTTATTTGGCTATAGGGGCTGCTTGACCCTTTCATCACTTTGGACTGACTGCATAAAGAGGGATGAAGCTAAATGTATCATTACGATCCTTCTCCAGACAGGGTTGCCCAGGGTTGTCTTTAATAAAAGAAAAGAATCATGTATTGAAGGTTATTTATTATCCATGGTCATTTGTATCGTTGTTCGCCATTATTAGGTACACTTTAGTCCTTCAAAGGACCTCGACAATTTTAAAATTTCAGCGATTCAAAAAAAAAAAAAAAAAAACACGTACTTTGGACGTATGGGAAAAAAGTTACATAGGTGACAACAGGCAGTGGTAAAACTGGAAATATATATTGAGATCTCGTTTGAAGCCGCGCACGTCGTCGATGACAATGGGCCCAAAAAAATTCTGCTACAATGACGACCGTAATAACGGCGTCGCGAAGGGTAGGTCGGGGTTCCTCGACGGCGACGACGACGTCGAGGGTCGCTCTGACGTCTCGTATATGTAGGCCTATACGCGAAGCTGGTGGCTTTTGTCCAAAGCATGAAACACAGATCGGCACTATAACCCTCTAGGCTCGTCCGCTGAATATTTTAGGGTGCAATTTCGACCCTCGTCGCTTCAGCCCCGCACTTTGCCGTGAGCGGACAACGAAATTAGTATCCGTGCGTGAGAGCACTACTATGCGTGCGTGTGTGTGCTCACCACCCCTCTGGGCTGGCATCGGTCGAACTACAACAATGCGTTTAATATGTATGAGATTGCCCCGCGAAAGTAAATAGGCGTCGCCCGTCGAAGCAAAAATTGCGACTTATGGCATGCGGATTAGAGGCGAGGAATTTTTTCATTAAGATGCATCCGAAGGCCCGCTTCGAATCGCCTTTGATGGCGACACTACTGGCGATTGCCGAAAATTGACCATTTTTTTTTTAAACCGAATTCAAATAAAAAAAAAACACGAGTCGCCCTCGAGCAGAGACTCTCGCGTCCTGGGATTTTCAATGGCTGCGGTATAAGATTGTAAAAAAATACAATTCGAGACAACAAAGATATAAAATAGCAGATGGTTTATCTTATTGTATTTTAGGAGGAAGTGGCAGTTGGTAACGATGCATAGTTATCAATAATAGAAATAAGAGGCCATAATAAATCGTATAAAAAAGAAGATGACAATCGATCTTCGACAAATAACTTATTCAAAACGTCTTTTTTCAGATAGGCGAGAGTGAAGAGCACGCATGTCGTAATGTCGTAAGAGTGAGAAGGAAGGAACCATCAGGATGGAAGGAAGAGATGTAAGAGAGACCAAGGTGCGATGGTAAGAGAAAGAAAGGAAACGAGATAAGGTGAGCTGAGCAAAATGGGCGCCGAGACAGTGGGGATAATAAGAAGCAGGTGGTGGCGCGTGCTCAGCTGTACCTTGGTCACCAGTGCCACGTGGTCCTGGACGGGGCGGGAGAAACAGAGACGACGAGGCTGCTGGAGATATCTGAATCCATATATATATACATGTATATATGCTAAGGAAGAAAAACTCGGGCAAGAAACTACATTGAAATTGAAAAGAAACGACGCGTAATGACACGCTCATTACCCGAAATACAATGTTGTATAAGACAATAAACGGTGTACATAAACTATACATTTCTGTGTACGGTATTGTACGTGAAAATGGCAATAATACATATATACTTATTTTTTAGATGTATTTCTTGAGGTGGATTGTTTTTTCATCAAATTTCAGATCGTGAGAAACCAAAAAAAAAAGAAAAATAATAAAAAGTACGTTACTTTGTATGATAACTCAGGATATAGTATGAGTGACTGCAGAAATTTGGCTCTTTGAAAAGTATGTAGTTTCCTCATTTTTTGACCAATCATTAACAACACATACTGATAATACTCGTGAGAATACGAGTAATATGAAAATCATTTACTTTTTAAAATTGAACGAGTACAAATGGACTTATCTTTGTTCTTTTCTGACATTTCGATTCCGTATCGCGATAACTTTGTCACGTGTATAAGACTATTTGGGTAGACGGCCAATGGCCGCATGGTTGAAACCCCAGTTTAAATTTGCATTTTTGTTTGGTTCTTCGGAAATCGAATGTATCTCTACTCTCGATTCGGTCGAAATGTGATGCAATTATGGACATTCCCTTAAATCGTGCAAATTTACACCTGAAATTATAGACCTATCGGAATCGACATGATATTGGGTAAGAAGAAGAAATACAATTTTACTTTACGTTGAATGTAATTCAACACCAGGTTCGAGAATGTATGAAGAAGATATGTAAGTAAGGAATCCGTAGTGCGGTTTTGGTGCTGTTAATTAAATTAATACTTTTCTGTGAATCATATACGTAATAATTCCTGAAGAATTCGAGTGAGAATTTGCGGTGAGATACTCATCAACGTCGGGACTTGGGCTTCATTTAGGGTTCCTATGTGAAATGATACACCCCACTATTAGGTAACCGCACTTTTATATTACAAATCAATTATTTTCACGTGAATCACACAGGAACGACGTTTCACTTAAAAAAAAAAAAATAAAACCTGAAAATAGAATGTATAAAGTTCTATCTTCAAAACAAAAAATAGGATCGCGACAAAAATGAGTGAAATTTAGGACATATATATTGCCGCTGTATATATATATCATATGTATTATACTGATGATTTGTAACACAGTACAGCAATAAGAATTTTTACAGTGTATCTAGGTATCACGGTTACAACAAAAGTAAACACAAAAACAAAAAAAAAGTATTAATATATATATCAGCTTTTTTTTTTCCATCAAAGAATCCGTCCTTTACTTGTTTTTGATAACTGAAGCTACTCTCGCCAACCGTTGCATTCTTTCAACGAGCGCGGATTATACTAGAATTATCAAAATTCTTTAAAATAATGATACTTTGATATAGGAAAAATTTTGAAAATGTGAGTAAATATTATTGCGTGCATGAGGAGCACGAGGAACAGAAATAACACACAATATCAATAATGTTTGCCATAAACTGAACAGGTTGATTTATGTTTGTGATGCAAAAATATATAGGATGATAATCAGTTTTCATAAATTTCATTCATTGCACAGGTGTTTTTTTTTTTTGTTTTCTTTTTTCTCTAAACAAAAATCTAATGCCGAAAAAGTAAACAAAGCGCGAGTAACATAATAAATTGCTCATCAAGTATATAAACTCAAATTTCGTCGACGATGTTATCAAAACAAACACGGACCGATGAAAATTCTATAATTCGTGTTACTTATAGTAGTCAATTTTACCCTCAAGTTACCTTCAAAGTAAAAACTGATTGAATGTATTGAAAATTACTATTTTATACGCAGTGTTGAATAATTTATAGGATATTCAATGAATAAAAATATCAATTTTCATAATGAAGGTTGATAAAATGAATGGCAATTTTTACGGTATATACTTTAAAAATTCCAAAAAAAATCTAACTTTTACCATAAATAATGGCAATTTCTTCCATGACGAAAGCCTGTCCTGAATTATTCATTCAATTGAGATTTTTTTAATTTTGGAATATAATATTTTTTTTCTAGATACATAATGAGATGGTCCACTTGAAAACGAGTGAATATAGTCTACTTGTTTAGATTGAACGAATAAAAATTCGCATAATATTTCATAAGTTGCATCAAGTAATATAATAATGTTTTCCCAATAAACATTTGGAGACATAAATATCTAAAAGATATCTTTTGAAAAGATGTGTTGCATAAGACATCTAAAAGATGTCTTTTAGATCTTTTAGATATCTATTCGACATTTTTAAGATATCTTGCCAGGATCACAAGATATCTTTTTGCTTATTGGGTTATGTCTAATAAGATATTGATAAGTTTGATAAATTATGAAAATAAACTGCAATACTTTTGAGAACTATTAAAATGATTAAAAAATTAGGTTATTATTATTATTATTATTATTATTATTACAAAGAATTGTAAAAAAATAGGAAATTAAAGGTCCCCTTGATTTCGTAAAATTTGAAAAATCATAATAAACAAAAATAAACAAAAAAAAAAAAAAAAAAAAAAAAAAAAAAAAAAAAAAAAAAAAAAAAGTAAGAAAACATATAAACCAACAAAAAAAAAAAGAAAATATATAATCCATCTAAGAAAAATATTAATATGAAATAAAAAATATAAGGAAATAAATAAAAAGAATGCATTCAAATTGACGTGTAGGACCTGTGGACACGTAATCAGCTTACATGTACTATATTATATATATGTATATGTGAGATTCGTAGTTATTGTCGCTGTAACGTGAAAACAAATATTGTAAATATCAAACAATTACAAAAATAATGATAATAGAGATTAAATCAGATTACAACAATAACAAAAGCATGACATAAATGTATACATATGCAATAGAAATCGAGTCAGTACCACGAGTAATACAAAAATAAATCCTATCACAAATACGTACGCAGCGAAAATGTAAGAAAAAAGAAAAAAAGTACAAAAATGGTTTGATTATACGTGAAAATCGAAAATTGTCGATATAAAGATGTCATAATTTAATACAAAATTATAATCTTTCACAAAACGTATACATGTTTCACATATGCTTTTAATCAAAATTAAATTAATGTTATAGAAATCAGCAAATACACACACACAAACACAAATATATCCTGAAATTTTACACGATTTACATAACGAGAATAAAAATGCTGAATAAAATGAAATCAAAATATTTCAAATTGGCGCATATTGGGAAAAGGAGAAGGTGTATGAAACAATATAAATTGTAAATAATCATTGATGAAACACGTCGTAAATGTTGATCCAAAAACGGAAAGAGAGAATTCCCTTAAAATTCGTCGAATTAATGTTTTTTTATACGCTCAAGAGCCACGAAGAATTATACGAGACAAAATGGGGTATCCAACAGACAGCGAATAAAGATGTCGCATATTGTTTCTAGTATGAATTCCGATGCAACCGTAAATGCACGTCGTAGAGGTTAATCAAGTGATAATAAAAAACGAATGAAAATTAGTTCACGTAAAACAATTCCATTTCTTCGAACCATTCAATTATCGTGTGAAAAAAGCCCGAGTCGTAAAGTAAAGTGAAACCGTAATGTACACATAGTCGACAAAAAAAGTAAGGAACAAAGGATAATAACAAGGCACATGAAGAAACAAAGTGAAAAACACAGAGACAGATGGAGTAACGGAGGAAAAGGTCTGAAATAATGCACTTTTTCTCGGGTCCGCCAGAAATTGAGCGGTTAGCTCGCCATCAGGGCGAAATTTCAGCGCCACAATTCGATAACGATTTTAGGATCCCAACCGCAGCATCGGTCCTTTTTTTTTTGTTCCGGTGCAACTTATAGTCGGCTTTGGGGTGTCGTCGACCATAGGATTTTTATAATAGGGTGCTTGACCTTGACGACCAATTACCGGATGACACGCGAGATTAGCCAAAAAGAATCTTCGTTCTGTCTGTGTGATGCAGAGGGCATTCGATGGTCGCCGATGATCCAGCTTTCGACCAAATCGACTTTCATCGTTTGCAAATGCCGCGAATTATTAAGAATGGAGAATAAAAGTCTATCGATGATCACGGTGAATTCGGTGAATCGAAGATGCGAAGGCATTATAATTTTGCTTTTCTTTTCATAACGTACGTAGGGGTTTGAAAAAGCTTTGTATGCAGATTCACGGAGAGCACCGCATCTCCGCACTCTGGAATATTCCATATGCCTTTTTCCACCTTCCAATTTTCTCGAGTGGGTGCCTTTTCACCGAGAAAATATTTGAATGCCGGATGTCAACAACGAAGCACTTAGCCGACATATATGATTTGAGCGGATATTCAATGGAATATACTGCCGACATTGATGCCATCCACTCGAATAGCTGAATGTTTCCTAATAGACACATCGTTACATGGAATAAGCTCAAAATGACATTCTTAATGCAGTACGTAGAAGGACACGGTTAAACATTAAGAAAGTATAAAATCCAAGCGAAATAATTTTCAAGTACGATCAAAATTTCGTCCCGAGCTAAATTAAAAAGCGACTCGCCGAGAAGGCTTCTTGGATTCGTCTAGACTCGGATGAAAAAGAAGAACGGGTAAAAAACTCGAAACAAAACAAGATAAACGGTGGACGAGGAGTCAATTACCCCGGCGCGGTGGAACTACGGCCTTTTCTATAGGAATTTGTCGCTTTTTTTCGTCGTTTTTTTCACCGAACGAAATTTCAGGATCACCCCGCAGCACAATCTTCTCCGGGAATCGCTGCGGTGCACAACTGTTCGTCAGACACTGCAGCAGGCATAGGCATATATAGGGAGAAACAAAAGCGGACGGGTAGAGACCGAAAAATAAAGGAAACCCGCAAAAAACTTATCCCGAGAACGCGAGAAGAAACTACACGAAGACTACTAGCATAAGCGACGTCGCAGCCGGTGTTGCGTGTGTATTTTGCGATCGAGGGCATTCTGGAGGTCCGAACTCGTACGCCTTTGCGAGTGTGCACTCGTTCATGAGGTATTTAAGAATTCGCTGGATAAAAGGAATTCGTCCATTTGCAAAAGTTTCCTAATAGCTGGTACAGACGGTAAGAAAGAGTTTAGGCTGTGCAGGCTCTTGTCTGAGTCAGCTTACAACAATTGCAAGTCTTTTCATTCGCACGAATATCGCCCGAATAGGAGGATTCGTTCAGGTGTATCTTATCTTCCAGGATACTTCATCCTCCCATTTTTGTAAGCCCCACAATCTGGTAAACATTTGACTAAATACTACAATTTAGGATGGATAGAAACCAATATCAGGTGGAAACTGCTCATATCATTATTAAAATTCACCTAAAAGGAAATTGGAAAATTATGAGGGCGCAACAGGAATGTTTTAGTAATCGATTAGTTCGTTAACGACCTACTGTTACCAGAGGTAGGACAGCTGAAGAGGCGGGAAAAGCTTAGGCGAGCGGTTGCGAGGACCTCGACCAGTATCGGATCCAATAATAGTAATGACGCGCGACACGTCGAGCAGTAGAAAAGTTTTCGCGATAAGAGACGAGCGCAGCACCTGCTTCGCGCCCGCATGTATTTTGCCAACATTCTCGGAGACGTTTCTTAATCCGGGCAGTGGCTTCTCCTCGAAAAATATACCAAGGATGCCCAGTGCGATCTCAAATAAAAGATCGAGAATCGAAGGCGAGTTTGCTATCTGCGGCGGACCGAGAGGACCAGGAACTTTGGAGAGCAAAAAGTGCCGAAAAAAATGTTAAAAAGATCGTTCGCTCGCGATATCGTCTCTTTCTCTTTTGGAAGGTAGCGGCGGCGACGGCGATCCGAAGGAGGGCCGGAGGTGGAAAGGAAAGGAAGGAAGAAGGGCAGGTGTTACGGACAGTCGGCCGCCTGGCAGCTGCCTCCCACCTGGGACATATCAGCACTCTGTCCCGCTTCTGCCCGTGGCGCGTTGTTCTTGTTATTGTTGTTCCTTGTGTTTTAACTCCGAGCGTGTCTTTCGGCATATACTCCCAACCGAGTAGGCGGCGCCCAGGCATGAAGAGTCGCGCGCCGGCATGCATTGAACGTCGCTGCCGACCTGATGTTCGACAACGGCCGACTTTTCATGGGCAACCGCACGGCACGATCGTATATACATATATATTATATGTACGAACACGTCCCTCTCCTTAACGATGCGAGGTTATGTTCGCGCGTGCCACGGATAAGTACTTTGCTCCGTACCACCTGGCTGATGACGAAGACTTGTACCCTCAGTTTAGCCTAATAGACGTCGGCTTAATTCACGTTTAAAACCTTCGCTTCTTCACTCGGGGAAGAAAGCTAAAGGCCATTTCGTGGTACGAGAGGATTTCGAAATATCAAGACGGACGCACGACCGGGTATTTGTAAATGAACCATGCATTCGTCGAGTGCAAAAAAAAAGAAATGAACCACACCGATAAACGTTAATTGATCATCGTATTAAAACAGTCGCTAATTACATATTTATATATTTTTTATAATTTCGAGGTTAAGAGTACTCATTACGAATGTTAGATTCTTTTCTAGAATACCGTAGAATTTGTTAAAAATATCGTGGTCGGAAGTTTGTCATTTACTCATAACATAACAGAACAGCTAAAAAGGGTTCTGATTACTGTGGAAGATGAGAAAAGGGTGCTACTCTACCATTATCATCCTTTAAATGTTCTATTGATACTTGCGAAAACTTTGAATTACTTCCATTTAACTTTTCGAGACGCTCCATCTTCCAGGACCTATCACCATTCTGGATTCTTGACCTTCGTATCATTCACTTTGTAGGACCTGATTAAAATGCATTTATTTATTGGTGGTCGGGGTTCTGGGGTTTGTGTATACACAATTTAATCAAAGAACCTAAGGGTTCCAAAACAATTTGGAGAATTTTCATCAATGTTCTTTACCAGTGTTTCCTTTTCATTATATTTAGAGTCGAGTAAAACCGAAACTTGTCAACTTTGGAGAAATTGAGTGGGTTCCTTTCTAGGTCTATTGATGGAGTCTTCTTATCAGACCCGTCTGGTTTATGCTTTACATCTAAGATGAATCTTGATAGGTGGATTCGAAGCGGACCAGTGATTGCACTAATAGTGATAGAACATATCTATGTAATTACATAATAAAATCGAGTGGAAATAAAAGTAGCGGTTCCTCTAAACCCAACACCGCGTATCCAAAATTGGAATTTCCTTTGGTCGACCCGACGATCCTTTCGTTTTAATTAGTGTACGTGTTTAAACGTGTGCGGAAACATCAGGACGTGTTTCGCGATCTATTAGATGCCCTTTTAAAGCGTTCTGTCGTAAGTCACTTTCAGTCGTTCTCCTTTCCTGCAATATGTTGGGTCCCGATCCACGCGCTTCCCGTCATGCAGTAAAGTTGCCGCCCCTAAAACAAAAGTTTTAGGGTGTCGTGCAAAGTGTATACGATGTTTGTAAAGACTTGTGGAAAAAAAGCGGAGGATTCTTTATGAAACGAATTTTCGTTTAAAGGAGGAAATCCACGGGAAATACTTCCACGATCTTGGAGTGGAGAAGCTTTCATCGCATTTCAAAGGATGTCGGGCATTTTCGGGATTACGGATTTTCTTTTTTGTTATTTTAATCGTGATTTTCCCAGATATCTCAAAATGTTCTGAGTTTCTGCGAAAAGACTTTAAAGGATAGTCCATGGGCGCTTTACGTTTATACGACAAAGTAATACGCCGATCTGCATTCTCCCAACCAAGTACAGTCCAATTGATGTGTGCGTGTGCGGACCCTTTGGTACAAGTCGCCACGCGCCGCAGCGACGTCGGGTTGCCGGCTCGTAGGCGTGCAAGCACGAATTCATCCCCCACGTCCACGTGCGTAAGTGCGAATATTGGACAGGCCGACTGGATTTAACTTCACGGCATACTGATAGGGATTCCGAAAGCCCGGCTGATCAGATTTAGAAAGGATCTATCGCTCCTGTGTGTTCCACACGGACGCAGACAGGATGATCGGGCCGTGCATTAACGTAAGCATATTGCGTATGCAAGATTCGTAGGATCGGAGTCGTTCCCACTCCCCGTGAGCGCATGCACGTAGTGTGTTATTAATATGCGTGAGTATCGATTTTCTCGCGAGGCTTTCAGGGAGACGCATAAAACGGAGGCTGCAAGGTGCATTTTAGGATTCGCGAAGTGGAAACTTGGCGGTTCTGCATCGAGGTCGTAAAATTGAAGATGGGTTTTACGATGATGACGTTACCTCAAAATCCACTTGAAATTTGTTACCGGTGGATGCTCGAGTTCGAGGTCCCACTTGGCGCGCGGGATTAAGGCGGTTCTTTCGCGTATATATGTAGGGAAGGGATTCAAGGAGAGTCTAAGTCAGGGTACGCATTTAGGCTGTCAACTTTCACAATTAAAAAATAATCTCAAGGCTGATGGGAAAACTCAACGTCATTATATAATGGTCCTACCAGCCGGGCGCATGACGCGCACGCGTTGGAAATAATGCAATGCGAATTTAGTACCTATCAGCTTAATAATGTGCCATGTAAATATTAATTCGTATATTTATGAGTTTATGCGTCGATGGAAAGCAATTTACGTTTAGTTCGGAGTATATTGGATCCACCAAAATAGACAGCGGCTTATCTATAATTGATGAAAAAGAGTCATCTATACTGGTTTTTATAACTGACTTAATAAACTATTGTTTTGTATTGCATACGTATTACGAAGATAGTCAGTTTCATATATTAGTACAGGCATACATAATTCACTGTACAGGATACATACCCTTCAACGTATATATTGAAGTTCTGAACGCGTCCATTTTGCGGAACAAACTACCTACAGTCAGCTTTGTCCTTTTTTATCAACCTAACTTTTTAATACGGTTGGTATGAGTTACGGGAATGCAGAAGATATGGTGTAATTATCGATAAATACGGCACGTTCGCGATGCACGCCTCCCTCTACTAATTAGCGTTCGTTGGTAAATGGCAATTATCAAGTCAAGCGAGCAATGATTTTAGTTTTATTTCAATTGATTTAATGCGTATAATTGGTTCTGTCTTTAACAATCGGATTGGTTATATATAGTGCACCACGTTGAAATAATTAATTTCGAGCTAACAGAGTATATTTATTGGCAGCAATGCATATATCCAAAATGTTTACCAATGAAAAAAGGGATACATTCACGTCGTGGGTCGTAGAACTTTGAATGCTAATAATTAAACATTTTTTTTTTAACTTTACGTGTTGTTTTATTTAAAAAATAAGAAAGACTGTAATAAAATTCAGTAGTTTTCTTTGGTGTGTTTTTTTTCTTTTTGTTTTGTATATCTGCGTAATAATAATAACACGAGATTAGTAAGTTTCGAACCGACTGCAAAAAATCTACTTTTCCTTCCCAGTGACGACGAGTGCCCCTCGAACTCTAGAAAGTTTATTCGCATGAATTGCATGTACACTTTTTGCGATTTTCGTTTGAAAAGTTTGCTAATTCCAGTGAACTTGTGAATTGCGTGATTTATGAAGGATTGTCAATGAGGTGGCATAAGGGCTTTGAAGGGCTTGAGAGGTTTTCGAGTTTTAGAAGTTAAGAGGGGTGGCGACGAAGCCTTAGGGCTGATTTGATTTCTTTACTTTCCTCGTTCAATATTGACTAATTCATCTAATTATTCCGTAACATTTTTCATTTTATTCCTGTATTGTGTTAGTTTCTTTTTTTAATATATTCAATTATATGTTGTATTCTAGTTCATTGTCTTTTTCAACCATAGAGGAGTGGTCGTTTCAATACTGCTATTCAATTCACCGCTTTGAATTTTCATTCTTCCTTTCAATTTGACCATTTTGCTAAATGCGTTCACGTTAAATGTTCATTTTATTTCGCCATTTTATACATCATGTCGAGAATTTTGACGGACATTGCTTTAAATATCGATTGTCTATTTCTTTACATTGCTTCGCAAAGTTCCATTTATCGATCGTCAATTACGTTTATTTAACATTTTAGCGTCGTTCATTTATATTTTACTTTTCACGTCAAGATTATACTTGAAATGATAGATATAGTTATGTATCAGAACGAAATTAATGTAGAAACTCTGACGTAGAATAGTAGAAAAATACTACTCAAAACACGTTTTTCTCGAAACTATGTTTTTCAAATTTGCTTGAAGTATAACTGAAGAAAATTTTAAACGGTTGATTTGAAATCTTAACAATATCTTCTCTATATATATATATACATATATATATATATATATATATATATATATGATTTTTGAGAGTAGTACCTCTAGGGGTTTTCGAGGACATTCTAACAATTTCAATTGTTGTAAATAAATGTAGGTCGATTTTTCTCAGGAAAATCAAAGTCATTTATTTTACAAGCTTATAATAAAAATTGGTTATTGTTCTCGGGTGACATTTACTCAACATGTGATGCAAGTTCCTGGGCGACTTTTTTAAGATGTGACTTTTACGACGCTGCATTATGTCGCCATTTTGGGTGGCTGGTTTTAAAAAAAATATATTTCGATATATTGTTACATATACGAACATGTGGTCAGTTCAATTTTTGAAAAAAAAGAAAAGCTTTTTCCACTCGATAAAAAATATTTTACGCAGTACGAGATACCAACCCAGTAAACGAAAAGGGATTGAAGTTTAAAAAATGGGATTGAATGGGATTAAAACCGTTAGAAAACTTACGTGATTGGATTTATATTAACCAATCATGACGTTTCTCCAATGGTTTTAATCCCATTCAATCCCATTTTTTAAACTTCAATCCCTTTTCGTTTACTGGGAAGGTACCGATATTTTTTGTTTGTAATAACTGGGACAACATTTTTAATTTGTTATTTTTTTAAATTCCATTTATAAGTACGATTCATTATATTATAGTTCTTGTTCGCCAATTATCTTTGTTTACGTGACTATATGTGTTTTTTTTTTAAATTCACCTCTACATTATTTTATTATCACTTCATTCCCTGTTTTTCTCCAGGGTTTCTTCGGTTGTGTTTGTTTCAATGTTATGCTAAAACACTTTTCAAAATTAGTCGGTATTCATCGAATGGATTTGCTAATTGATTGGCAGGACGCCAAACTAACGAAACTGTCATATCAATTACAAATATCTCGAGGAATTTCAAATAAGTTTTATTACACTTTGCGAAATAGAACCCTTAAGAGTATAGACAATGCATACACGAGTTCACAAAATATACAAAAGTTGATAAACACACATATAAGTTGATAAAGTCAAAAAGAGTTGACAAGATAAACAAACGTTTAGGAAGTACACAGCAGTTGCTCAAGTATACAAAATTTGACAAAATATACAAAAGTTGATAAAATATACATAAACTCTGATAAAAGTATACAAATGTTACCGAAATGTACAAAAGTTGATAAAGCACACAAAGCCTGATAATGGACACAACCGTTGACAAAACATACGTTGATGAAGTCACAAAAGTTGCAGAAATTTCAAGTGTTGATAAATTACACAACAGATGATGAAATGAACAAACTTTGATACACAAGAATTGTTGAAGTATACAAAAGTTGATAATGTATATAGATAAAGTACACAAAATTGATAATATTTACATGCAAACGCTGAAGAAATAATAACATTGAAAAAATACACGAAGGTTAATACAACTTTATAATTAAGTTATAACGTTAAAATAACTAACAAAATTTGAGAAAGATTACGCAATATTAACAATTTCCTACCATTTAAAACACCTAATTTTTAATAATGTTCAGATTAACGAGCGTCCAATTATCCTATAATACAAAAATGACTAAGGTTCATAATTCTTAAAGATAATTTTCATAACGACCAAAACTTCTAAATGCTTAAAATACGAAAGGCCAAAACCGCTAAAGCCAAAGTTACGAATGGTCGAAATTCCTAACGCCGAAGTTACGAATGGTCAAAATTCCTAACGTCGTAATTACGAACGGGCAAAATTCCTAAAGTCGAAATTACATATACATATAAAGTGGTACCATCTGTGGAGCATATCAAGTAATATTAGGAATTTTGCCCGTTCGTAATTTCGACGTTAGGAATTTCGACCATTCGTAACTTTGGTGTTAGGGGTTTTGGCCTTTCTTATTTTTATCGTTTAGAAGTTTTGGTCGTTATGAAAATTATCTTTAAGAATTATGAACCTTAGTCATTTTTGCATTAGGATAATTGGACCCTCATAAATCTGAACATTAGGAACATAAAAATTAGGAGTTTTAACTCACAAACAATTACAACAGCCGACAAAAGTCGGTAAAATGATGAAATAATGTTTACAATTGTCAACTTTTGTCTGTTTTTGTCATTTAATGTTTAGCTCCATTTGCAGATTGCTTGTTTCTATCTTTATTGCCTTTTGATTTTATTAATTTATCCTACTTTTCCCGAATGTTCATGGTTACCTTCACACATATTAAAAGTTGCAAGTTTCTTTTTTCCCTTTTTATGAACGATTTCTCAACTTTCGTAGTTTCTATCAGCCCTTGTCTTTTTCAACTTTGATGCATTTTTCTCTAAATATTTAATGATCCTTATTGTTTATTAATTTTCATCAATCCTGTCAATTTTCTTAATTTTTCAATCCTTGCCAATCCCTATTCCATCTTTTCCCCCCTTTTACCTGTTGTTTAACATCTATATAAATTCCCTTTTTTATTCCTACGATTGTTGCACTAAACTTTCCATCATTATCAAACATTTGTTAAAATTGATCGGTATCATCGAATCGATCCGCCAATCCCACTGGCGAAACGCGTAGAAAAACAATGAAATCAATGAAATAAATAAACACGTCGGATTGCTTCTCGAATGCCTTTTTGCGTTTCCCGAATTAGACGAAGATACAAAGGAAGAAATTCCGGCCAATAAATAAAAGCCTAATTACAGCCTGATTATTAAATGCCATACATCTTGTGCCGATTGTTCGCTTCTATTTTCGGCAATTATCGTAAATAAGGCGATACACGACATGAAGCGATTCATTATTTTTAACGACTCCATCGGGGCCCGACTCGCGCACACCTTTGACTCCAAAAGCAGGAGAGTTGTCGAGCTCGTCAATGTCCTTGATGACCACCATCAGCAGCTGTTTCTCCGATGTTAATTAATGCCGCGAGCCATCGTCCACAACCCTTTATTACTGGGAAAATACGAAATTTGCGTTATATTTCTTTGTATACATATATATATATGCGATCATTTATATAGTGATAGAATGTAACAACATCTGCGTCCTGTCCGCCATATGCATTTCCTTATTCAATCATCCGATATACGTACATAAGTCATGTGTGCTACTATCACAATTATTATATACTTCGGTTCGTTCGATAATGATTGTCAAACTGCAGTAGATATATACAATACGGGTTTGCAATGCGATAAAACATTATACAACGATTTCTCGAATATTAGATAATGCGGCGGGGTTATGCGTGGTCAAGAGAATGAAAGAGCGACAATTTATTTCCTGATAACTGAATACTGAATTTCCGTATATTTCGAATCTAACGTCGAGAAAGAGAAACAATACATTCAATAATTACTTTCGATTTTCCGATGAGTAAGAGATTCAGACACGCATATTACAAAATAAAGCTTAAAAAGGAAAGCAGGCGAAAAGTGATGCTTTTATCCGACAGCGTCGGATAAAGAAGAGGAACTTTCAACCCGCTTCATCGGTCGGAAAAGTGATGCTTTACATACAAGGTGTAATTTTTTTATCGCAAATCATTCGCTATTCGACATCTATTGATCGAAATTGAGTGAAAGAAAATAAATCAAGGAAGAAAATGTATTCGAATGATATATATTTCGTCTCTATTAATTTTGGGTCACCCAGTACACAAAAAAATGTACCCAACGCCTTGCAGCACGTAGGGGTTTGAAATATTTTGTATTTTCAATTATGTTTTCGAATATTATACAAAATATCGTCGAGACGAGAAAATTCAATAGGAAATCTTTCCGGCGTACCTCGGGCCTCCGGAGCATTATATGTATAGACGAGAAACCCGCTATCAGAATGTCGAGATCGCATAAGTGTCGTATATGTACTCGGATTTACGCTCGCGATATATTTATATATCGAGAACGGAATGCACGACTGGAAATGCGTTACGCAGGTATATATACCGATCACTGCATGTATATAAGTGTGAAACGCGATAAGTGTATATATATATATATATTGAAAAAATCCCCAGAGTATATATACGCGAATTGGAGCGAGTGACAGGACTATCGCGTAAACCGTACAAAATTATTTCTTAAAAAATTTCAATAGCATGTCTATTATATCGATATGTCTCGATTGAGAATCATTATATCGATCCTCTTTTATGTTGATTGATAAAAGTTAATCAATTCGTGCAGGATTGTCCATTAATATCGTGATTGTAATTACGTAAAATTCTGGTTTGTTTCGTATAATGAAGCGTAGACCTGGACATAATAATGGTTTGTATTATAACGAGTTGATTATTATTTATACATGAGATAAAATGTTTGCACCTGCACATACATAAAAACAAAACTTTACAGAAATCTCCGGACGTAATAAAAAAAAATGTTAAAAAGAAATAAAAACAAAATAAAAAAATTACATTAAATGAAAAAAATGTAAAAAAATTGATAAAAGCAACATTGATAAAGACGAACAAAGTTGATAAAAGTCAATAAAAGTAAAAAAAAAATAGGAAACAAACTTCAGTGTCAATGCGAACTACAACTATTCAAAACACAAAATTTGCAAGAATTCACAAAAGCAAGTAAACGCTTAAAAGTTGAAAAATACGCATAAAAGTTGAAAACATGATAATAAGAGTTGATACAAATAAAAAACAAAATTAAAGTAAAGAAACACATGCACACGTAAAAGTTGAACAAAAAGTGATATTCATGAAATAAAACAAAAAATTACAGGTAAACAGAAAAAGTACATAAAATTTGATTAAAGAAAGGTCAAGTAAAAATTCAAGAAAAACGTCGGTAAATTTCAAACGGTCGGTAAAGATGCAGAATTATCGAAGAAAATATTATCGGTTAAAAACATACAGACATCGAAATAATACGTATACAACTGAAAAGAAAGACTCGCGAAAAATAAGCAATGCACGACAAAGTTGAAAGATATGAAAAATACATCAATGTTGAAAAATGGGTAAAATATGAAAAAATACATAATTATTGATATAAACAAAAGGTTAACAAAACAAAACAAAAAAACGTAAAAGTTGAAAAATACGTAAAAATCGATGAAATACACGAAAGTTGAAAAACATAAATGATCAAAAGTCAACTAATATACGCAATTGTAAGGTACGTAAAGCTGGAAGTACCACTTCGTCCAAATCGAAAAAAAACTATGCCAGAATTTAGGGCTAATTTAAGGCTAATTTAGTACCACACAACGA
>JAPYZR010004041.1:0-13026 GCA_030522945.1 Trichopria nigra
GTACAAAGGAGATAGTACATGGTCACTACTAGCATAATGATGGTATCATGTAACATCTTTTTTTTTACCATCAGTTCTTTACAATCTATTTCTCTCCGTATACATTTTTAATATATTTAAAATGATGCAGTGTAGAGTTTACACACTTAGAGATGAGGTGGGCCTTTGTGTTGACAGGAGCGAGGGATCTTGTATACAATTGCGATAGTGCTATATAGTTGAATTTAAGAAGGCTGAAACGGACTGTGACGCATTCGGTCAAAGAAAACTTATGTTATACTCATAACGAAAGAAAACGATTAGACATACAACAGACCTCAGTTTGCACAATGGTACACATACACGAACCGTTACACGATCAAATGCATGACTTTTTACTCTGTCACTTAAAAAACGAAGTGAAACTCACTGCGAATAAGTAAAAAGATGACGTTGAAGAAACATGTAGTCACCACTTATTTAAATTTAAATAAATAACACAAAATTATCGTAGTAATGCACGTTTGAAAAATGTGTACATTTAAAAATACATCCAAACTAAAAAAATAATCGATAGTTACATGTGTAATCTTAATGTAACAAACACGTAACAATTACTTAAGAAACTTCCGTAATTATATAAATGAGTTGAGAAACCGATAACAAATATTTCTTCGAAGAAGAAATCGTGAGCTGTTCATCTTTTCAAGGAACCCTATTGTAAGTTTACTCGGCAATTGTGTTAAATATATCATAGGATAGAGACGGAGTTAGCACTTTGTTCTTCACCTAAATGAAGAGCACGTAACTTATGCTTGCAAGGGATTTGCTTTTGATACCTGCTTTGTAAACACTCCAGACATTGTAGTTTAAACAATCCAGGCATAAATGCATGGAAAATACCTCTAGATCTGGGTTTTTTCAATCTGGTGTTATCAGTTGCCCAAGTGGTATTTGATTAATGTTGCAATATGAGCGGACACTCTATAGGTAATTTTTAAAAGATAAAAAGAGGAAACTTCTTCGAAGTTACGTGTTAATGTTAATGATGACATTTATTAATAAGGGAAAGATGATTTTTGTTTGATAGAATTATTAAATTTTACACCACTTCATTGGCTATATTTGAGGAATGATTAATTCAATAACGTATTCGGGACATTTGTGACACAATATATTTATCGGTTAATTATAAATCGACGAACATGGCTACTTAATAAAACACGAATTGTTCACTATCTAAATACGATTTTTCTGTATATCAATTCTAATATATTTCATTGGCGGTACTGTTGAATCACTCATTTGGGCGAATTCGTATTTCGTCCGGTACAGCGCTCATGTATAAATTCGAAACGTGGAAACTCGAGAAGTGTTTGATAATATTGATAGTAGAGTGAAGTTTAGCTTACTTTGGCCTCATCTTTGCCTTCTGTCATCTCTGATTCTACGTTCTCCTTTCACGTAGTCGTCGTAGACCAAGCTCGAACTGAGTCTCGATGCAGTTAGTACTGTAATGAAAGGTAGAGAACTTTGATTTCTCTTATTTCCTTATACTATTCCTATCTCCCTTCACGTCGTATCCGTACTCGATCTCTTTTTAATGGACAAAACGATCGCAGTGGTTCTCGAGTCATACATAATTCGGCGACTGTAGAAGCTACACATTATAAAAATGAATAAAGTTTTAATTTAGTTTATGTTTTGTTCTCTTGATAATCATTTCTTTTTTCATTTACAAATGGAGAAAGATAATTGTTACTGGTCGTTTATTACTTACTACATTTATATTTTATATAATTCTATGTAATATCTTCTATTGTAAAATGTCTGCATTACCTCATGTATGCATTGTTCTTATTTTCTGTTATTTTAAAATTATTATTCAAATTGTATTCATGTCATATTTTAGCGAATATCTCATTTCCAAACAAATACAAATTGTCTCTGACTATAATAATTTTTAATTTCACGTTTTTAGCATACGTGAGAATTCTCTTTTTTAAAGGTAGCAATAAATAAATTAGTATATATATACATGAATAATAAAATGTCAATAGTAAATTAATTAAAAATCACGAGAAGTGATTATTACTTTTTCGCGGAGAAATATTGATTTCACGGCTAAATGCAGTTATATTGCATTATCATCGGTGATAGCGTCAACACCACACTTTACAAAATGATTTATAGTTTACCGTACATATTCTGAAGCTTACTGGTACATCTGTGCTGCTGATGTAATATGAATATAATGCGGAGAAATATATATGACATGAATCATGGCTTCTTTACAAATTAATATACCATAATAATCTTTATTATATTTATTCATTTATTATTATTATTATTATTATTATTATCAACAGTATACGTTGAAATAACTATAGATCTGTTAATAATGATATATTAATTAAACATATTATATATATATACTTATATATTGAAGTGTTAACCCAGATTTATGTTTGGTAAATGAAGTATTAGAATGAACTATTAGATATTTTCGTTAAAAAGATTTTTTAATTTCATCTTCTGTTTTGAGTTTTGAATTTTAGAGATAATTCTTGACGGTCTCAGAAACTTATCTTTATCACTTACGTAAATTGTGTCGAACGAATTGTGAAATAAATCTGCAATAGAACCAGACAATTTCACTTTGGAAATCAGTCAAAGTATCACAACAAATGCTTTGTGAATACGAGTGTTGATTAATTAATGAAATTTTGAACAATTAATTGTAAAGTTTAGTGAATTGATTTCTTTTACTTTTTTAACCTACTTCAAAAAAGGAGGAGGTCCTCAATTCGACTGAAGGTTTTTTTTTTTTTAATTAATGCGTTTAAGTATCTTTATTCGATTAAGTAAGGTTCATTTGTGGTAGATAAAATTTATTTTCAATTTTTGCAGATTTTCAGAAATGCTACTGAATTTTAATAAATTTGTCGTTGTTTTATCGTCATGTAGTTTTATTATTATTGTTATAGTTGTCATAATTGACGGCCTTTATATATTTTCTCTTTAGTTTCGTTATTTGTCGTTAATTCTTTACAATGTATTAAATTGGGTTTTTGTAAATATTTCATTGTCAATAAATATAAGACCCATACTACTATGTCCGCAATTGAAACGTCGAATAACGCAACGAAAGTCAAAAGAAAATTCTTAAAAGAGAAAATAAATTCGAGTGCTGAAAGTTCCAAAATCTGCCATAATATTATTATTCAAAATATACATTATTTCTTCAACATTTACTTTGATGATTTGATAATAAGTTGAAAATTTCCTTGATAATCGACCTATTCATTTTGCACGAAATTCTCTTTCATGCTATTTGATGCCAAAATATCTCGAAATAATAGAAAACCTATATTTATAATGGCCATGTGTTTTTTTTGTATCTCTTAAATTTAATATTTTCATATTTATAAATATGTTTGTTTAATTTGTTATGCTATATATTATTTAAGGCTTTTATGGGCACATTTTTCCATCATGCGGATTTTCCATATATCTCCTGATTCTACATTTTGGTGATGTTTACGAAGATTTTTAAAATTTAAGATGGCGGATCCAATATGGAGGACATATTTTTTAAATAATTATTTTATGAAATTTTCAAAATTTTTTTAATACGAGCGTAAGAAATAATTTAGAAAAAACATACGTTATAAAACTGTATATGGAGAATACGTGGAAGACTTTTGGAAAAGTTGATTTTTTAAAAGTTGACGCGTTTTTTCACATTAATTGTTTACAAGAAGCATATAAATAAATAAATAAATTATTGCATCCAATAGCAAAAACAATATACTCATGTGCACGTATAAAATACAAAAATACATGGGAAGTAATAAAAAAATTGAAACGAAAAAGATAACAAAAAACATATTATACCCCTTAAATATTTGAAAAGTTCAAATGAAAGGTTTATTGCAATATTTTACAGACGATATATGATTGAGAACCACGATCCCTGGCAAGGAATCAAAAAATTCGTTTAAATTGTCGTTGAGGAAACGAAACTCGAGACAGTAGTGGCATAAATAGTTACTGTCGCAGAGAAACGCGCAATTATTATCGTCGAAGTAGTAGTAACAGACTTTGGCGACAAGCCGGTGAATATCGACTCGGTCGGTTGCCTGGGCAAGTAGTAACAGTCCGCTTATGAACAGCCACGCGGTGAATCGAAACTCTACATGGATACACTCGATATTGAAACAATTCATGCAATTTTAATGTCGTGATAATATATTTAAATAAACTTTTAATTCGTGGAAAAAAGTTGCATTTAACTTCGACTGATGCGAATTTCAGGACATTTTCAAGCATTTTTTGATCAAATTTTTATCATTACATTTTCTAAAATGTATTTAACTTTATTTTATTTTTTTATTTATTTTATATAATATGAGTAAAAATGTATAATACTTTAACTAATGATAAGATTCGTAATATTTTTAACGATAGGCCTTTTACTAATATTAACATTCTAATAATAGAATAATTAAATTAATTCTTCTCTCCGACAGAAATTTAAAACACTCCCAAATAATTTATTCGACAACTTCAAAGATTTTTTATAACAGTTAACTTCATTGAAAAAGCAATTTTTTTAAAGATTATTAAGGTTATTTATTAAAGTTCCTTACATTATTGTAAATTTCATATAATGCGATGAGAGAAAATATTCAGTAATTCAAAATAAAAGTTATTTAATAAAATATAATGTTATTTTTTCCTAACTGCATTTTTGCCTTGGCTTTTTTCTCAAAGAAGTTCATAAAAATATCTAAATAATCGAGAGAAGAGGAAAATGCAGTCTGTATGTTAACGTTGCTATGAAACATGTGCAATTAAGTATGAAAATGACCGCGATGGCTATATGAAGAGGAATAAAGTCACTCTTCAAATTTTCTCTTAAAGAGAAAAAATTCACTCCAAGAAATTTAAAGAGTTACATCAGGTTAACATTCAAGAGTGAAATTAACTCTTTGATAACATCCCAATAGAATGAAGAAATTTAATGTTATAATAATTAAGTTATTTAAAAAAAAAAACTTACATGTATAAGTGGAATTAGGTTAAGTATAAATAATAACGAGCGAGTTTGTATTGTATAGTGAGCAATTGCACATTCTGCGCTCTCACCGTTTATTAATTGAATATCACTCTATTCTAGATTCTAGGACAATAATAATTTTAGTGTGATAACGTTATCGTCGCCGTCATCACGCTTCTCTTCATCACAATATATTACACTTAATCCTTATTCTACGTCATTCACGAAGTCCACCATCGATGATAATTATCACGCTCGCCGCGAATATTCTCCAATATTTATTTACGTTTATCAGCCTTTAGCGATTGTCACAGCAGAGTGACAGTCTGTAGCTTTTCGAAAATACTCGCTGAAGCATTTATTATATATGTATTAGATAACTTCAAAAAAGTATATTTATTACTTGTGAATTGGATGCAAATTTATGTATGACTGCATATAATGCATATGCAATCATACAAAATGGTGTATTAACGTATAGATAAATGTATTATCCATTGTTAACATTTCTAAATAAAGCATTTGGACAGAAAAGTCAGTCCTGATGCGAATGGCCCAAGAATTCACTCAAAGAGTAATGAAACCCCACTCCAAGATATTTAGTGGAAATATTATCGTTTTTTTTCGATTTCAACATTTCAATCCACATTTCAGTTAACATTTTATGATGCGGAATTAACCTCGGATGTCCTTAATGTTTTCTTTATTGAATTACAGTTGCATATATATATATATAAGCTTAATCCAGAAATGACATTTATCGAATAAATTAGGAGAGTCATAAAAATGAATCGTTTGAATTCAGGTCGAATGTTTGTGCCTAATCTCAAAGAATTGTAAAAATGATATTTTCACTCTAATTTTGGAGTAAGGTTTTATTGTACTTATATTGATAATTGACTTAAATCGCGTAACGGCTTCATTTTCACTCTAAGAAGAGTGACAACCTTAAGAAATATAATTAGTTAATTAGTTTACAGTTAAAGCTTTAATAAAGATTTGGTTACAGTTAATTTTTAAAGCCAATTTTATCGGAGAGCGAAAAAGACGTTTTCTCGCTTTAATTGATGTAAGTTCTTAAAAAATGGACAATAAGTGAATATTATTGTACAGTAATAAACAAATCTTGAAAATTTTCCTTCGATAACAAAATCAATGCGTCACAAATAAATATTTGAAATTTAATTTCCTTCGACTACTTTGGCATACATTTGATTTATAATATAGTCATACATACATACATACGTATATACATACACACACACATATATATTGATATAAATGAATATGTATGCATATATGTTTTTGTAATGTTAATTATTGGACAAACATCGCTAATTTAATTAGTAATAACGTCACGATCAAAACTCATAAGAACATTTTTCAAAACTCAATTTTTTCAACATTTACGTGGTTTCGGTAAAATATTTTAAAATTTAATGTAGATTGTAGACCTTTAGCGTTAATAATTGTTGATTAACATTAATCGTTCTTATAATTTTTCAAAAATGGACAATTGCAATGATCATTGTCATTTTGTCGAAGTATAACTGTACCGATATTTATTTTTTGTTTTAACAAGTGCAAATTACGAAAACATCGAAAATTTCTTAATTACGACTCTTGAAAAGCCTAGAGTGTTTCCTTATCGCTGATGTAAATTTGAAGGATGTCGCGGCGCGCGAAAATGCTTCGAGAGGTTGAAAGAACGCTACTATACCGAGAGTGGTGTCTTCGTCCGAACGTATAGGCCATCTGACGTCGGCTTGTCTTTACATGTATAATTCCGTGCGTGTGTGTGTGTGTGTGAGAATGTGTGTGTTTATATATGTTTCTTATATGATGATTTTGTAATTTTTCACTTCTATGATTTACGGAATGGGGGGGTAAATGGGGGGAGAAGAGAGGCGCTTTTCTCGTGGATACATACGCAGCTGGGTGTGGTTACATCCGTAATACGTTCGCGTCAGC
This sequence comes from Trichopria nigra, assembly GCA_030522945.1. Lineage (NCBI taxonomy): Eukaryota > Metazoa > Arthropoda > Insecta > Hymenoptera > Diapriidae > Trichopria > Trichopria nigra. Next base: position 7,013 of record JAPYZR010004041.1, read on the forward strand.
GGGATTTCGTGTTTTTCTATACATTTTACGACATTGTAATTATTTAAAAAACAAGCAACCGGCATTTAAACATTATATTGGAGAACAAAAATATTTCAAAAAATTCACCGAGTTTAAAGAAAAATTGTCAAAAAATAGGGAAAGAGAGGCAACAACATTGTTACATTTGTGCAAAAATGACTATGGATTCGCATGCTAATTTTCAAGTTTTCCAAACGTATCCCGCGTGACTTGAATTGCGCGATTATAAAAATTGGACCGTCCAAGGCTTCACTACGATTTTCTAAGAATCTACCGCCTAGCTCCTAGAATAATCGAGGACTTGACAGGTTGAAGTTTGAAATTTGAATATAGATTTACGCAGCGATTTGTGCAGTTACCACACCTAGTATGTATAGAACTTTTTGTATTTTGTTCTTTTTTTTTTACATTTCGCCAGGTGTAAAAATCTCGTTGCAAGCCTACGTGTTAAATACTGCGGCACCACTTTAATCTTGCATTATGTTCCGGGAATGCAAATTATAAAAAAGTATGCTTTTCTACCGTGTTTTCCGAAACAATTTATCGTACAATTCTGTAGATTTTCACTAAAATTTTTCCACCAGACGTCGAAATACCCGTCTTTGCAGTCGGCTGAAGAATTGCCGATCTTACATATATATAGCTATAGCGTGATTATACATTTTTTTTTACGTTTTAACGTCTCTCCCCCTCGTATTATTTCACCACTTGTTTCGCTTTAACAACCATTTAAAATATGTAATAACAGCACGCCCATGGTGAGGTACGTTACAAAACTAGTACAAAACTAGTAACTAGGTACAAAAATGTTAGTAACGGAGGCCGCCCGGAAAACAGATTTCCGCGCTCTTTTTTATTTCCTCCCTGTTTCCTTTTTCTTACTCTTGGTTTATTTATTTTTTTTTCTTTCGATTTCGCCGCTTTTTCTCGCCGTGGCTAGACTTTGCGAAATCCCACCCTCCGACCACCGGTGATGATGATTTTATTCCTCTATTTACGATTACTAGTTGTATTGTATTCAGCACCTCATAATTTTCGGTTGGTATTATATACGTGACACATTCTCAAAATAATAAAACGATAAGCCGCTCCTGTTTTATGCTTTGCATTCTTTCATTCGATCGAGATCGAACTTTAAAAGTCAAAGACATATTTGGTACGCTTTGAGCAATTTTTTTATTTCATTGATCAGTCGTTAACAAATACCATTCCGTCGAACAATTTATCGTTATATTATTTGTATTGTCGCTCTTTCTACTCGTACCATCGGTTATATATATGGCTTAAATTTTACAATGTCGTTATGTCGCTTATCGCTGAGAATGTTTAATACTGCTATCGCTTTGGCGTTTCTGCGAATGCCGAGTGATTCTGCTCTAAGGCTAGTTTTTGCATCTTTAAGGTGACCACGCCTTCCTTCGTGTGTAATCACTGTGCATTCCAGAATAATTAATGACACGAACGTAGCTCTTCGCAAGACAACAAGCTCAACATGGCTTTAATTCCTTTAACTCAACGTCAGTTCGTTTGGCAGGATGGTAATTTTTCGCAAATTTCAATTGGTGATTCGTTTCTGAGATTATGATGGTAAAGTTTACATGCGGTTAATGTATTTCACATATTGAATACAACCGAACGCGACGTATTTTTTTCAATATTCGAAAAAGCTAATTAACTTTGAAAAACAAATGACCCATATATTTGGAGAAAAATGATCACCGCTTATGTATAACGATTTGAACGAAAGAAGTAAACGATTCTTGATCGGACGTAACACAAGCGCTTTATCGATTGCTCTCAGTGAAACAATAGTATAATATTTGTATTGTCATATTAGTAAATGTGCTCTTCAGATTTTATAGAGTGACACCTGCATTGCAGGAATGAAATTCCAAATCATTGAATGGAATGTGTGGTTCGAAGTGATGAATTGAAATTCGTTTTCATCCATATATATTGTACACGTTTCCTTAATCGAGATATACCGCTTAAACTATATAAGACTACGTAAGGGTGCCTGTACAAGAATTTCAGAAAGTATTTAAATTTTTAATCAAACTTTACTATTTTCTATCAGCAACAATGGTTGTGGCGATTTCCACTTAAAATCATTCGAGAACGATAACAAATTTTTTACAGCGATTTAATAGACTCGCAATGATGTACACGAAAAAATTTTTGTGTGTAATTCACAAGATAGCAACAGTGGGTTTTGTACAACCTGAAAATTTGTTACTTCCACAATACAGTGTCAACATAACCTCTTTCATTTTGATTGTAGGCACTGGTTGTATTGGTTTGTCCTGCTTACTGTAGCAGAACACGTAATAAATAAAGGAAATATTATGTAATTTAACAAAAGAATAGATTACAGAATAAACCCAAGAAATCGAGGATCAATGAACATTAATGAAACAACGTTGAGCGTTTCGCCATCTGTCGGATGCCCCACTTAGACGCGTGCTCCCGCATATATTCCAAATAGGAATGTGAATGCTACGTCCAGAGCAGTTTATAGGACCTAGATAGCAAAACCCTATGTAAGTCCTCAGTTTTCCGTCAACTTTAGGCAATTTGCCAGTGCGTTGTCGGAAAATTGCGGACTTATGCTGCTTTACTATGTGCAGCTATTTCAATTCTTGGGTTGGGTAATCTCAAAGTTCTCGTATGTACATTTCCCAGGCAATTTATATGGACAAAACATATCTTGAAATGTTAGGGACACGTGCATTCTTGTGAATTACAAAGAAAATTTTTTCCCTGCAGGTAGACCGAATGGTAAAAAAATACGCGTACGATGAACTTTATGAAATGATGTGTAGCCGGTATGCTGGAGATTTCGACCGTCAAGAAACCGGAGGGCGCAACGTCAGTCCACGAAGGGGCGAAGCAGCGAATTCACTCGAGTCGTATAGTCGTTAATACTAAATAGCTGGATTTTGCAATTGTTGCTGATTGCGCTACGCGTAAAATTGCAATTAGTAGTAAGTTTTTCATTTTTTTTTTTTTTAATTCACGACACGTAGAATAGATTTTAAATACTGCTCGCCCATTCGACGCACCTGGGAGATTCGTCGCTTCCCTTTCCTCGCCCAGATTCGAAATGACGATTTTTAGCCGTTGTAAGGAGCGACGATTTACAAATGACGAACCTTAAGGCGGCTTTTCATGAATCGTTCAAATTCAAACGACGGATAATTGTACGCGAAGCATTCGGTTTTTTCTGTATTTGAGTTTTGTACATTTCAGTAACCTTGTAATGACGAGATAACGCCGATCGACTACCGTTACTAGCATCTAACCACATTGAAAAAATAGAATGCATTATTGAATGTCAAATTTCAGCGATACATGAAAAGGCACTTTATGCTCATTGTGGGCTGAATCCGCACTTAGGATCTGGACTTGAGAAAGCGTCGCCGTAAGTCCGTACGCGCGTGAAGCCTCGTAGGAAGTTTGCTTTGCTTTATTTATGTGCTTTTTCCATCTTTTTTTTTCTATTTTGTTTTTTATAAGAGTGTCATCGCATATTATCGATAGTATGTACGAAGGAAGCGCGTTAAAAAAGCTTAAGAGTCCCGCGCTTTGGCTTCGACGACTGAACATTCTACAGTGCGGAATAGTTGTATACCGACGGCACGTCGCATTCGTAGAGGCATCTCCGTTAATTGACTATAGACATTTGTAGATTTTCTTTTTCAATCTCTCGCGCACGCGTATCGGCACACTACTTCGATTTCGTCGAAAATTGTCGAGGAGTCGTCCTTCTTCGAGTTTGCTTAAATTAGAAATCGAAAATGGCGCCATTTTTGCTTTTAAATAAACCTATCTACATATTTCTACACTATTGGCTATATATATATAGCATCCGAAGAAAGATCGACTCTCGATCATTTTCCGCACGTCATCAATTCTAGAAGCGGAATTCAGCATTAAATTGTCCGAGATAAAATTCGATTTTCCCACATTCAACTTTTAATTAATTCCTCTCGTACGCGCATTTCCTCGGTGCTTCGTTCCCTCTCGCATTCACGCACCTGGTTATAACTTCGCGAAGTATGAGTTTGATCGATTATTCCTGGTTTGCACTTAGTAACTTTTTTTATTCTCTACGATACATATTGAGCGTGACCTTACAATGTAAACATTATCGGCAACAGTTATCGTAATATTGATTCTTTGCAACTATTACGTTTATGTCCTCCCGGTGCCTCAGTTGAACGTCACTCTAAGAAACTGACTCTATAGAGAGATTGAGCGAAGCGAGACGATTAGAGACGAAGCTTTGAATCGACTCCGGGCGCTGGTGTCGTTAAATTACTTTCGTCAATTATATCGACGGGCAAGATTATTAAAGTGTCATTTATCGATATAATCTACGTCGAGTCTTAGCGCTAACAGACGTTTCGTGTCCTGAATCCTCCGATGACATATTTTAATGAAGTTCGATTTATATCAAAGAAATTAATCATCTGGTCTACTTTCGAAATGTACGACCTAAATCCATCAAAAGCGATCGATCGAAATTCGTTTCGTATTGAATAATTTCGAGGAAAAAAATGCAAGTATTTTTAATCCCTACGTTTGATATTAGCTTACAATGTCGGTGATCGCCTCGTTTATTAAATACCCTTAAGAGTTACGTAATCGAGTCTGATTTGCTTACGAATAGCATGAAATGCGTCGTTTCGAGGTTATTTACATAGGTATAAGAGCATAATTTGCGTATCGCGCGTGATTTATAATTGGAAAGCGCGCGAGACCCAATAGAAAGTGAAGTAAAGGATGACGCTCTAGGAATGCGGCGAATGAAGAGCCCGGAGATCCCTTCAGCTGCTTAATCGTCATCATCGAGACCTAGGAGTTCCGGTGGAAGTCTTCTGTGACGGCAGCACAGTGTCAGACAGAGGACACGTGCAGCAAGACGGAATTGCGGACTCAGGGTACCGAGGATGACCGCCTTCCAGAAGCTGTTCGTTACTCCGAACCACACTACGGCGAAATGTAGAAGCGGCACCTGAAATCATGAGGTCTATTATCTTTTGCATACGTCTTGAGGTTTGTGTCGAATGTGCGTTGATAGAACTATAAATGTATATTATTGTATGTATGACGTTCAGGGCAAGAAGACTAGAGCTGATTTACTTATTGGTATATTTAGTCAATTACCTGCGTAGATCCGTTAACGGATGAGTAGATCATGAGACCAGCGTATGGCGCCCAGGACACCCAGAAGGTTATTACCAGAACGAATGACATGATGTGACTGGGATTGCTCAGATTTTCCGAAAGGGCAGTGGCGTACTCCTTGTCGTGGATCGGCTCGCCGGATCTCAGTCGTCTCATCATCGAGAAGATGTAGAAGTAAGTGTAAACGATAGTGATGACCGGAGGACCGAGTACGAGTATCGAAAGGGTGATGGAGTAGGCAGCCATGTTGCCCCAATCGAGCATGCAAATGAAGGCTTCGCGATCGAAGATCGGCTTGTTGAAGCCGAGCAGCGGCGGGCAGCACATCATTGCCACGCTGATCCACGTGAATACCATCCAGCACTGACATCGAGTTTTCGTCTGCACCACTTCGTATCTCAGTGGTTTTCTGGGAATTGAAACGTGAAATACAGTAGGGGAAACCTTTTAATATTAGGACGCGTATACTTATTTGAAAATAATTACCTGATGGCGAGGTATCGATCGACTGACATCCACATGAACGTGTAGACGGATACAGCCCAGATTGTGACCTCCAAAAAGCCGACCAGTCGGCAGACGATGTCCCCGTAGACCCATCTTCGGACCAGCGCTGGGTACACCGAAAGTGGTACCACCAACAGACCACAAAGTAGATCTGCCGATGCTAACGATAGAAGGTAGTAGTTTATCACCTCGGAGGGTCCTAAAAATAACCATTTAACATGAAATAAATTTTATTTTTATTGTTTCCTCCTTTCCTTTATTTTGTATAGACAAATTATTATGAAAATTTGTAATAA
>JAPYZR010004042.1:0-21924 GCA_030522945.1 Trichopria nigra
GATGGATTTCTACGAAGATATTAACGATTATGTGGTAGGCGTAAGGTAGCTCGTCCATAAGCCACATGTTAAAAGTAATGAATTAAACATTTTTTTTCGAGGAAATTAGGTCGATAACCAATTCTCAAATTTCGCATACGCAAAGATAAATACTTTAAGTATAACATATTTTATTTTGGAAAAAATCTGTAGGACTTCGTTTCACGGATGAGCTACCTTAAACGATTGAAAATTGTAATTAAAATTCAATATTTCAATGAAACTTAGATAATACGTATATCCGCCAACAATTGACCTGGATTCGCCTGAATAAAATACTACGTACAGAATTATAAATAACTATTATTTCGAGAATTGTCCCAGAGGGAAGAAGGAGGGTATGCCGAGCTTTCTTTTCGACAGTTTCTCAGCATTGTAGTTTCCCGCTTGGGCGAACGAAGCATCAAGCCGAGAGTCGGATATCAGAGAAACTTTGTTCGGTGTAACCGAGTTACAAGCTCGTAGAACCACCTGCGCATACGGTAAATTGCGTCGTGTTACCAGATCAAATAAAGAGACCATTGTGCAACTGACGCGGAGCTCATTTGTCCGCCGCTTTTAAGTTGTCTCCCATTGTTAAGCCACCGAGCCATCTAGCGTTAGCTTTTTGTAGCAACTTTTCTCGCTGCTGATGCAGTAGATAAGCGAAACGACTTATTTTAAAATAAATCATTTTTTATTTATTTTCTTTTTGTTTTTTTTTTTTGTTTTGTCTTTTTTTTTTTGTTTTCTTTTTATTTTCTATTTGGATTTTAAGACGATACATTTGGATTTTGAAAAAATGCAGAAATCTATCTGGAAATAGATCCCTATCAGAAATTAATCGTGGCGCTGTATCGATTCTGTCTAGATTACCAAGAATAATTACTGGTTCTAGACTGGAAAACTGTGTAGCCCCAATATCCACAGGTAGACGCTTCATGGATATGGGGCCATGATAACAAATCTTTGTCCACGATCTAAACAGAATCTGTCTAGTTTTCATCTAGGAAAAGCTATTTTATTCTAACCTAAAAAAATTTTGCTATAAAAATAATCATATCTAGAATTTTTTAGACAAAACCGATATAGAAATGAGACACGATTCATATTTTATCAAACCTAGAATTTATAGTAATTTTCACTATCAAATTTCTAGATTTTCTACATAAAATCTGGACAGAATCGAGAGATTTGCTCGTACAGATTTTATAATGATTTTCCGATATAGGGCCTTTACAACAATAAAACGGAATGCCACAATTAATTTCTACCTGGGATCTCGACGATTTAGAGGAAAATACAACTATTGAAAATTAATATTGACATTCTTGGTCCAGCACGACAATCCAATTGGAAATACTTTCGAAAGCCTGACTGGAAACCTTATCTGAAAATTCATGCGGATATATATTCTTCGCAATAATCCGCAGATACAAAATCCAACTGGAATTTATTTACTATTATATAAAAAACTTGAATTGGACCGTTGAACAAACATCCCTTTCATTTTAGTTATATAGTTATCGATTATTAGCCAACAAGAAAGTTGGTGTTAAGACTTGCTTGCGACTACTTTTCACCCAATTAAGTTCGTTACTCGCAGCTCCGACCGCGTTATTTATTAAACATTTATAATAAGGGTAAAAATGAGAAAATGCTCCGCATAGTTAAATAAAAATCATATTTCTCTTTTTTTCAGGATATCGACTACGAGGGCTTCAGAAGGTTTCTGGATACCTACCTGGAAGTTGCGTCCCCCGACGAACTCTCGCGTCATCTATTTCTCTCGTTCATTAAAAAGGGAACTCGTGGCGTCGACGGCAAGGCTTTCAAAGTAAGAGCGCACAGTTTTTAACTTCATTGCGGAATCCTGCGTTAAGCTACTTCTTGACATTTTTTATATAATAACCGAGAGAGCTTTTGCATTTTCTTTTTCTCGATTTGCCTCACTTTCATCTCGAGCGATGTAATAATACAAGTTTTAATATTTCGCAAATTGTCCATGTATAACAATATTCCACGTAATATTTCGTCTGGGACATTCAGAAATACGTGCAAAACGTTTGTATTTCTACGTTTACGAAGAAAAGCGCGGACTTGTTATCATTTCTTACTTACCACTAACCAAAGCAATATTGGCAGTATTCCTTTTTGTTTGCATGTTATTATATTACGTATATAATACGACGTTACATTAGTAATTGTATTTATATACAATTTATGTTTTATTTCGTCTATTTCCTACTATCCAATCTTAATTTAATTCATTCTTGACGTTAAAAAATGTTGTTGCTTTAGCCACTTTTTTTCTCACTTTCATTAAGACATTTTTCTGTTTTATTTTTCATTTTATTCTTCGTCAAATATTTCCGTTTTTCTTGATTTAAAGAAAAATAGTAAAATAAGTCATAAATTACCTACCTCTACACAATCTTCATATTGGTCGAAATGATTTATGGACTTGATAAATGTAAGTGGAGAATAAAAAGCAGATGATATTTTAAAACTATTGTAAGTCTTTTAGGATGAAAGTGGTTTAATTTCATATAAAGTCTTTTTCATTGGTCGTTTGATAAAACAATAATAACTAATTTATTCACAGGTCATATTTTTTAGTTTATTATTATGACTTTGAAGTTGAAACTAAGTTTGATTTATGGAACAAATTTCTTATTCTCTGACCCTTACGTAATCGACAAATAACTTTATGTTTTGTAATCCAACAAATATATTTTAGCCTCAAAGTCATTTCTCAAGTTATAAACTAGTAATTTATGTCCTGCAATGTAAACTTTAAACACATTTTCTACCTTTTTGGACAATTTTCAAGTCAAAATGTAGCAACGTTTAACCTAATTGTAGGTAATTTTGACATCAACCCAGTTCGGTATAACTTCCCGTTCTGTTTCGGAAATAACCATATAGTTTTAACAATATAGTTAACAAATATGTTTTTGTTGATATAACTGTTCATTTTCCCTACTGTTGAGTTTGAGTTTTGTCTTGTTGTTTTACATTAACACTCCTTACATTACATATATTTATTTCTCTTTTTTTGCGATTTTTAACATCTGTCACGTTTTTTCTATTTTCGTTAAACTTGGTCTGTTTGGGGAGTGTACATTTTTTCGTTTTCATCAATATTTGTAAGAAAGACAATGTATTGAATTTGATCACTTTGGAAAAAGAAATTATCTTGTATTTTTATCTTTTATAACTATAAATGATAAATTCTGTGATGGTCTTTGAAGCTCCAATTCGATGTTAGTGATCTAGAACAATATTTTGTGTGTAATGTAAATTTTAACTGAATAATTTATATTTGGGAAAATTACTTACAATTTCAGTAGATATATCCTTCAAGATGAGACGCTCAGATTAAGATCATTTTATTCGGAAATATGCAAGTTCAATATAACAGATTTCTGGAAAATTATATTTGACAAAAACTTGGCGACTTTAATAAAGAAACTAACAAAAGGATTAGCGAAATAAATAAGAAAAGTTAGAGAAATCACTTTCTAAATTGATCTACGTCTGACCAGTTTTGACTGATTTCACTTAAAAATTAAATTCACGTATTTATAATTATCATCAGGAGTGCACAAACGATTATTACCAATGTTTCCTAATAGATATACAGCGAATATTATTTCAATTTGCGACAATCATTGTCTTTTATCATGAAGGTATATATTTACGGTTTTTCAAACTAGTATTTCTTTTTTTATATAAAAGGGTGAGCAAGGTGAATCTGCCTCCACCGATTTTCATGTCGTCAATTTTTTGTCATATCTCTAATCAAAAAAGAAAATTCTGTGCAAATTTTTAGATCCTTCCGTTGATCCCCTGATTTTTAATAATTAATAAACGTTTTCCTTAATTTAATTTCGTTTGTATACTAAAAAGATGCTCAAAACTCTGACAAAATTTAAAAAATTAAAAACTCATCAAAATTTATTATCTCACACTCAATTCGCTTCAAAATAAAAAAAAAAGTCCCACAATTTCATCCGCAACACATTGAAAATAAGTAAAAACTACAATTTTTCACGACATTTTTATAGAGGATCCCTTTCCTCGAAAAATACAAACTACTGAAATCAAAAATAACAAAATTTGAATCATTTGTTCGTAAAATATTTTATATCAATTTGTATTTTTTTTTACGTTAATACGTTATATTTTTGAGAATTCTCCGGTCTAAAATTTCAGTAGTTACAGACATAGAAACAAGACTGGAAATATATGTATATTTATGATCACGCATGGTGTTTATGCGATTCCTCGAGACAGAAAGAAGAGAGTTTATAAAAAAAAAAACAATGCATTTAAATAAAATCGACTATTTCTATTGTTCAATAGGAGATGGCGGTTCTGACGTCGACGACGGCGTGTGCTGCCATCACGTCGCACACGACGTCTAGTAGCAATGTCAACAGCACCGGAGTCAGCGCTTCGACGGAAAGTCATGGTGGTAGTTCCTCGCTCGTAGAAAAAATTCATGGTATCACGGAAAAATTCGCCTCAATCGGACATCATAAGGCCGACAGCGAATCGTCCAGTCGGCCGCGAACGGGTACAGAAAATTTAATTTTCAAAATGCTATATAGGTTTGAAAGATAATAAAAATGATAATTTTAATGATATATTGATGGCATATATTTTAATTAATTTCATTGTAATTTGTAATTCATTGGTTTGAAACTATAATGACGGTCTCTTAAACTGCGTAATGAAAGTCGCTCTATAAGGATCGAAGAATTTCACACCTACTTAAAAATTCAACAACGAATTAATTTATACAATCCCGGCTAAAATCACAGCAACGTTTGTATTAAACGTTAGAGTTTGCGTTTGTCATGAAAAATTATACTAAGTAAAAAAAAAATTGAATACGTATTTATTAATTTATGCTGCATTTTACGCGATATTGTCTGGATCCTTTTAGACATTTGAATGTGATTTTATCATTTTTTACAGTAATCACTTCTTATGTTTACCTTTTTATTTTCCCTTTTTTTAACAATATCCTACATTTTCTTTACAATATCGTATATGTTTTTATCGAATAAGATTTTTTTCTTCTATTTTATTTTTTAATTTAAATTTTTTATTATTCATTGCAGAGGAAAATTATTAAATACTTTTAAATTTATTTTTCTTTCTTTCTTTAACAAACTGTCAGCATTTCAAAGGAGCTGCTGTCCACTCTTTTTTCAATGTATATAAATATAAATATTTTGCAAGCTTCAAGTATACTTCCGTGATATATGTTTAGTATTTCTCTTCAGAATCTCAGACTTATGCCTTCAGTTATAAGGGCTTGACGGTAGGCGTTTTATGAAAATGTAGACGCACACTTCGCATCTGAAGTGTATATACGTTATAAAGTTTTTATCTCTTTTACGACGGCTGGGGATACTCTGTGAACGCGAAAGAAAAGAAAAATATTGTTAACTTTTGAAAATTCAATGTATCCAATTTTCCGTAATTTTGCCGTAAATTATTACTGTATATTGAAATCAGCTTAAAGATTTCTAAAAAAGATAAGACAATATTTTTTTAACTTTAATTTCTAATACTTAAATATAGTTAGATTATATATATATATATATATATATATATATATATATATATAACTTTAATTAGCATTATGCATGGTATTAACCGATTTCCTTCGACTATTCGAGTTCAGTGGGTTTTTAAAACTTGATTATTAACATAATACATTTAATAATAATAATAATATTAATAATAATAATAATAATAATACTAATAATAAAGTTATTTATAAGTTTGGTCGATTTTTAAATGTCTCTCCTTCAAGACAGACTAAAATAATGTATAAAAATGGTCTTTGAATATATCAAAACAAATATAAACATCGATATAAGTTTTGACTTTTGACGCTTTTCCATTCCTTTTTCTCATCGCCTCTGTCAGTTGTGAACTGTTTCTCTTCTGTGTTCGACAGATGCAAAACATACACTGGTAATTCGTTACGTCTTGAAAACGTTGCAATAGTTTAATTAGGATAATTTAGTCTAAAAATTAGGGTTCCGTATATTTTTCAAATTCAGGAAGTGTTCATCCGATGTTGACAGTGACACACACATCCCACAGTTATCATGACGTGCTGGAAAAGAAGAGTAACGACAGCAGTCCTAGCCACAGCCAGATGTCGAGAAACTCATCCAGGAAGTCGAACAACTCTCTGCTAGTCAACAATGGGAAATACGAAGGTAAGCGAAAAGAATTTGTCATTTCAAACATTGACATTATGCATCTTCTTATGAAACGTATAACAAATATGTAGAACTACATTTAATTGCCAATCGGCAGTGGTAAAACGTTGGATAAAATAAGTAAATAAAGTGCTCTTTAAGTCTTCTTGTGCATCGATTTCTGAGCTCTTCTTGTAGGTACTTCGTCAGGGACTCTTTTTAAGTGCTTAAAAAAATAAGACAATACTTAACGAGTACTTTTTCTTGTTTACCACTGCTGATTAGGTTAGTATAACATAATTGAAAGAAGCACTCATTGATCTACCAAATGTTCTGCATAAAACATGAATTTATTAAGAATGTTATATAAAAATCGTTATTTATTACACATTCTCATTCCTAACTGCTGAAACGAGTGTTTACTCGATTTGCATCATGACTCATTTGAAGTCACTTATTACTTTCGAAGTACTGCAGGAAATAAAAATCATATAATTTTAAAACGAAATTTCTTTTGCATTTCTTTGTGATCTGATTTATTTTACAAACAGAAAAGTAATTCACAAATATCCTAGAATGAAAAGTAGTCTGAGATTACATTGTTTTTATATTATAATAATCAAAATGTTTCTATTTTAGCGCTCACTAAACTTTCTACGACTCGTATCACTTTTCCTCGTTTAAAGGCACTATTAGGAAAGAGAAAGAACATTTCCTTCTAACTTTCCAAATAAAAAATATAAATATCGCCTGAATTGAGATAAAAGCGGATGTTACGTTATCAACTTTTATGGATTAAAATAAAAGCACTACATTAAAAAAAAAAAAAAAATAGTAACATTAAAAATAATCATTATTTTTCATTTTGAAAGTTAGGAAGTTTCTTTGGTAGAAATTAATTTTTAAAAGGAAAAAGGAATAGTTCAAAGTTCATCAGTCCCAGAAAATCGATGAAAATATGAAATATTATGATTGGGAATGAAGTAAAATTAACTAATTTACGGAAAGTAATGTTAAATGAAAAATATCATTATTTTATCATTATTTTAGTGTTTATAATTTATAAATGATTCAGTAACAGAATATAAATATATAAAATACAATTGTTCATAAATATACTATATATAAATAAAACTTGATGATTTGATGTTATTCTTATAATTTGTGGATGAGACAAATATAGATGAAAATAGATAAATAATTCGTGAATACGGGAACAAATATTGAAAGTTGTTATGTACGGATTTAAAATTTGCAAATTTTAAATGTACGTTATTTGAACTTAGTCTTTTACGAAAACAACAATTTTGAATGTATTCGGGCGAGCGAGCGAGCATACAATTATTTAAGACGAATAAAACCATACAAATATAGTTATGAATTGGATATGACGAAAACCTTTATTTACGAAAAAAATATAGGTGGAAACAGTGACAAAATGATACCTTAAAACCCCCAAAATTATAAGATTTCTCCCTAAATTTCATGGATTGAAAATTAAGCCACTCTTCGAACGAGTGAATTTTCACCCTTTAGAAGTGACATTTCACCCTTTAGGAGTGATATTTCACCCTTTAGGAGTGATATTTAACCCTTTTTTGAGTGAAATTTCACTCTACATTGGAGAGAGTCAATGAATTTACACTCCAAGCAGAGTGAAATGTCACTCTTGAAGAGTGAGATTTCACTCCTTTACAGGAGTAGCTCAATTAATACTCTTTGTGGAGTGAAATTTCACTCCAAGAAATTTAGAGAGTTGTTTTTAGTTGAATATTATACAAAGTTGCAAAATATTCCTAAAAGTCGGCGAAAACTGTCTAAATTGCCAAATATTTTCAAATATAAACAAATTTTTAAGAAGCAAGCAAAAAAAAAAAGAGAAAAGACAAATAGCGAAAGAAATCAAAAGATTTGTACAAACAAAAAAAAATGAAATAAAGCAGCGGGTACGTAATCAACGATTTAAAAGAAAAATTATACTAGGTCAAGGTTGATAATATATTTTAACATGCGTAAATGTAAAAAAAATCATGAAAGGTAGAAGAATGAATATATATAAAATAGGCAAACATCGATAAAAATTAACTAACATTAACAATAGTTAAAAAAAAAGTAATAAGAATTTACATGAAGTTACAAGAATTGACGAAAATTGACAAAAATTAATTGACAAAAACTGATGAAAATTAATAAAAATTAGCACGGAAGTACAACCTATCTAAACCAAAAGTTATTTTTACTTTATGCAAAATTGTCAAAGTTCATTTAAAAATGAATACAATTATTAAAAGTTAGAATAGCTAAGAAAAGGTGTACAAATGGCAGAACTTCCTAGAAAAGAACTAAATTGATCCCAAAGATTGATCAAACGAAAAGAATTACTCATGATGTGAACACACGCAGACAAAAAAGCGTTTCAATTTTTAATCAAGAATAAATCAAACAAATTTTTAAAAAATGTATATGTAACAAAGTATGTTAACATTAATGTAACGAAATTTATCACGTTCCATATTTTTTACATAAAAATGAGAATCAACAAACGAAAATAGTGGAACGATACACGGAGAAAAATGTTCTTGTAAATTTTACCATACCAGATGGCACTTCGAGGACAGACTTTCGTCATGAGAAAAATTGCAATTTTTTATAATAAAAATAAATAATGGCAATTTTTCTCATGAAGACAAGTCTGTCCTCAGAATGCCATCTAGTATGGTAAAATTTGCAAGGAAATTTTTCTCCGTGTATCGATAAGTAAATAATCTGAACAAATGCATATTCTGTGGAGTATTTTTTACGGGTTATAATGAATGAATTACAATGGACGTCACATCAAGGGTCACGATACTCGTCAAGAGAATTGGAAAACATTCGATTCTCATGGGATCCATTACCCGCTACCGTAAATCGATTTATGCAGCAAACCTTAGGTCGGAGAATCGGTATGCAGAGACCCGCAAACAACTCCAGAGCGACGCAAAGTAGATGCAGCTGCAGATTTGTGTTACGTGTTGTAAATGCAAATTCGACGAGGAATGAATCTCTCGGGCAACGAGACAGAGACCCGTGTAATTTAGTGCGGAAATTTCGGGCCAATGCAGCGCTGATTTTTGTTGATATTCCAAAGTTAGCCGTTTCGATGCCAGCTTCTTGCGGACTTTACGTACGGGAGATGGAGAGGTTTTATTAAACATTGTACTATAGTGTTGTAAACATGGAGAAAAAAACTATTCAATTGTCCTGTGCAGACAGTCCATTTAGATATCCAATGTTTACTCTCTTTTGCGTGTTTTTCCGTGAACCTGGGTATTTAACATGATCGTGTAATATTACAATAGTTTATTGAAACTATTTACGTTGTTTCCTGAGTTCAAAATCTACAACAGGTCGATTTTAAAAAATCGATGACTCGGTTTACATTTCCGAGTATTTAGAGTACCCATTCATCATTTTCCTCAATAAACTTAGAGATATATAATATTTTGTAATTTTATTACATTATTTTATTGAAGATTGTGGATATCTGGACTTCTAATTGGTCAATTTAAGAAAAGAGAAATCTTTAGATTCAGGGTTATTCTGGGAATTTTGAACTATTAATCTATTTTTATTTTTTACAATAAATTGATAAAGTTATGAATGTTTAAAACTTTTCGTGATAATGTTTTTTAGGCCCTTCTGCCTTCAAAAGTAATTTTTTAATTTTAAACTTTTTATGCTTTTTTTAATGCTGTACAGCAATAAATAAAGGTAGAAAAGTCGCCACCACATAAAGAGTAGAAACGAAAATGTTAATGAATGTTTGAAACTGCCAGAAAAAAATTCTGCATTCCTATTTCCTTTTTTAATGCTACAAGACCAAATAAATACCTTTGCACTTACTGGGAAATAGCACGAGCTTTTTATCGGTCCCCAAGCGCCGAAAGACGGACTATGCAAATTAGCCATAGAGCAGAGAACAAATTATAAGGAAAAAAAAGAAAGTATTAAATCGAGAAGCTTCCATTTGCGGAATATGGAAATTTCGGATGCGATTTGAAATTGAACCCTCTATCCGCATTAGTAGGTTCCAATTAAATTCGTGACAGAATTATCATGAGATTTAAAGAAAGCTGTAGGTTGTTTCCTAGTAGTTATTCCCTAAATAGAATAGATGTGCCTTATCTAGTCGAGAAAAGCAATTGCGGTTCGTATAGGATCTTAATTTTACACACGACTTTTTCACTTTACGCATGACTTTTTTACTTTATGCACTGAAAACGTGAGTCTAAAGTACTTTTTGTAATTGCGCTTATGAACTATTTTACGCCCGATTTCAGTGCGTAAAGTCAACTTTTATGCACGCTGGAATCTGACATGCATAAAGTAAAAAAGTCGTGCTTAAAGTGAAAAAGTCACGTGTGTAAAGTTACAATTCTATGCATGCCTCTTTCAATTCATGCGTAACTTATGTTTATTTCACGACATCACCCAGAATCCATAAACGTTCACTGTAAGTACTAATATGAGGCATTTAAAGTACTTTAAGCATCATCCTTACTCACCCCAATACAAAAAATAGGATACGTATAACTCGTGGGTAAAGATGAACTTTACACCCTCGTTAGGTAATATACTATTTTCTAACTAACGCATATAGAACGCCCTGTTATGCGGCTGTTTTGTGTATGTAAAGCAGATCTTTTACGCACTATTCCATAAAAGAACTACATTACATATGAAACAAGCACATACAAAAAATAATTTTGCTAATTTCAAACGAGCACAGGCAAACTTACACGTATACGCCAATTTCTTTCATTTCTCTCTCATATATATTACTTTTAAGTAATAAGCATACAATGTCATCAACAATTAAAAATATTTCACTAACAAATGGTTTTATTATCATATGTTACTTCATATATTATTATCAAATATATATAACAAAAATATTAAAAGTTCTGTTGATTTATGCCAAACATATTATTTCATTAATTGTATACTACATAATCAAAAGTAACATTAATAATGAATACGAAAAGTCTCAGCTCTACTATCATCGATAGATAGCGGAAGGGTTGACGTACGAGTGGCAAACCATTTCCAGAGCTTTTTGCTTCAGCGGTTTTGGCTCCATCCTACGAGCGACGTGAGAGTTTAACGATCGTATTACGGCTAGGTTGCTAGACCCCCGGTTATCTTTCTATCCCGGGATTCCGAATGATGAATCGCGGACGCGAATCCCCATTAAGCCCAGGAATCGATCTTATAAAGCGCACGACTCGAAAACAAAGCCGCCTTATATACAGGGCCTGGAACTGCCGACGCGTGACAGGCATGTCTAGATTGCACTTTTTTTTTTTAAATCTGACGGGGTGACAAAAATGACGTCACATCTCGCGTGGGTCGACAAAGTTCTTTCGATTGCCGCACTTTGGAATGTGTCAAGATTTCCATTTTTACGATTATCGTATCTACGTCGAGAAAAGCAATACGGACGATCAAAATTTGTCACAAGTTGATAAAAATTAACTAGGTTAAACAAAAGCAAACACGAGTTCACAGAATTTAATAAAACGTTACAAAAGCTCAGAAAGCTTGGAGCCAAAGCTGGAATAAATGGACTAAGTAAATTTTGATGACATTTTCAAAAAATAACGTCAATTAACTAATAAAAGTTGGCGGAAATAACAGATAAGAATGAATATTGACCACATCGGCAGAATAAAATGAAATAAAATAGAAATTGGTAAATTATTTGTATTGTTTTATACGAAAGGAAATGGGTTGGGATTTTTGTATCAAATTGAAAATTATGCAAATTGTAGCAAGACTAAGAGAATATAGATATCAGATTATGAATTAATGATAATCACTGGATAATGTGAATAGAAGGATACGAGGGATATGCAAAGTTGACAAAAATTGATAAAAAAATGAATTTACGAACAGCTCAGGAAATCATGGAAATTCGAAAGAAAGATCATGAAAATCGATAATAGCGATATCGAAACTGAATAAATTCAAAAAGTAAACAATACTACATTATTACCGTCATTTTAATATAAATATTTAGATTTATTTAAAATTGATAGAGTTAGACACACACACTTATCAGTCGATAAAAATCAATGGACGTTGATAGACAAAATCGGTAAAAATGGATGAAGCTAATCTATCTTTGAAAAATAGATAAAATCTGAAACAATGACATAAAAAGAGAATGATGTTTTATTGAAAGTTCATTCATTTGAAATTATTAATTCGAAAGTAGTGTCAATTGCTTCGATAATTTTTAATCGTTCGATTATTTTTCTTTAATGACGTTACAATATAGCAGACGAGAATAACAACTAAACTAACATGAATTTAGAATAATCTCTAAAGCAGCACAACTTAAAACGCAGAGTGAGGATTATTAACTGATCAGGAAGAGTCTTAAGCAAAGCGACATATATTTACGCTCTATGGTATTTATTGCACCCGTAATGAAGAACATATGGTAATATTCACGACTTAAAACGAACAGAATTTCGATTATTCACTCATCTCGCGATTGAAAATAGAAAATGTTGCCAACGCTTACCTCGGCGAATATTCCGAATCCGATCACTTATTCCATGCACATCGTGAATTCTGATCATTTCGGCATCCGGCATGAAGTTTATATTGACGCTTTCAGGCGAAATCGGCCAGAAATAAAATCTTATTTTTGAAATCGTTCGAAACGCTTTTGACAAATGAGATACGAACATACGAAATGTGACCTGGAATTAAATATGATTGGGAAATATATACTTTTAATAATTGATTAAAACAACTTAAAGGGGGGTTGGAATATTATTTTTTTGTTATATATAACATATTTACTAACATTTAAAAGCACATAATGAATATATCTTACAAATTATGTACGACTTTTACATTAAATTGCACGTATAGTGAATTTTTCGAAAATTTCATTTGGTGTTTGCATTTGAAGTTAGGTAATTGGTCACTGTAGCATCTACAGGTGGGAATGACGATATATCTGTAGTTATGTGCAATGACAATCGAACGATCTGATTGGCCAGTAAAATTCACACCGAAAAATTGCACGTGAATTGTGACTAACTTGTATTGAGCTATTATTTAAAATAACAATTAAAAATATTATATAAACAATTAAATAAAATAATAATAGTATATAGACTCAATTTGTATTTTATACAATTTCTAGAATTTATTAGTGTGTATTCCAGAACTAAAAATTAACTCTTTGTATACATTTATAGAATGAATCATGCAGAAATTAGGGGAATTAAATGGTATTCAATACACTACACTCTAAATAGTAGATGTTTCATGATAAATATCACTGTTTACATTAATAATGATGAAATTTTCACTTCCCCGAATTGAATAGCATTGTCATGATAAATA
This sequence comes from Trichopria nigra, assembly GCA_030522945.1. Lineage (NCBI taxonomy): Eukaryota > Metazoa > Arthropoda > Insecta > Hymenoptera > Diapriidae > Trichopria > Trichopria nigra. The sequence continues at coordinate 13,656 of JAPYZR010004042.1, forward strand.
TCCTGATTTCTTTTGATCTAGTCGTTCCATTGGACGCGAGTTTAAATCTTCAAATTGCTCGCATTCATGTAAACACAGTCCGACAGCATTCACTGCATGACGTTTCCATCGTGTCAGTTTTCCCCATTTTTTTTTTCAGGACTCTGATGTATCGACGGAATATACCAAGGAAAACGTCACGATTCTTATTTCTGGCGTGTTTAGTAAACTAAACGGTGGTTCTACGCGGAACCAGGAAATTGAAGCTAGTATGACCTTTAACATTCGGAAATCTACCTTTAATTGCAATGACCTTACCGTTATCAAAGTCAATGTATTTATCGTCATATTATTTTAAAAAGAAGTAGCACAACTATGGTTTATTCCACGATGGCAGCTTTTGTAAATACAGGCATCATATTAATGATATAGCGACCTATAAACATTATAATTCCGTTAAAAATTCATTAAGTATTGTATGGTAATTTTCCGTTTAATTAAAAAATATATTTAAAGATGCTTCGGGTCAGGCACAGCATTTTGGGCAGCAATTATATACAATATCACCCCTCAGCCAATGACAACCTCTGAATTATTATCGTAATACGCATCGTTAGCGGCAATTCTTATCTCGAATGGGAGGTGCTAATGTCATGTCATTAGGCCTGTGACGTCCAATGGAAATCGACAAGAAGAAATGTCTAATTTTTTGAAGAAACTATAACTACAAAAACATAATGTGCGGCAGCTGTCGATTATGAATTTAGTTAAAATTGTGAAAAACAATCATTACACGATTAAAAAGAAGTAGCACATCTATGGTTTATTCCACGATGGCAGCTATGGACTTTGTAAATACGGGCATAATATTAATGATACAGCGACCTATAAACAGTATAATTCCGCAAAGGCAATGTTTCATTAACACTAAAGTTAAAAATTCATTAAGTATTGTTTGAAAATTTGCCGTTTCATTTCAAAATATTTAAAGATGCTTTTTTTCATAATATCAAAATATGTTTTAAGCTTATTTCATAACAGAGAATGCTTTAAAATATTTCGTAAAACATTGCAATATTGTCTGTTGTGTCGTAATTGTCAATCTCGTAACCGTTTGTATTCGTCCAGTTTCCATAATTGAAATGCAACCGAGTATGCTTATTTGTTTATTCTGAAGATATTACGCTCCTACGTGTTGTTATTTCAGTCGCATTGTTAATTTTTTCTTTTCTTCGTTTCATTGTTTATTTTCATTTAGTAAATTTAATCCCTTTATAATAATCTAATAGGTAAAATTTTAGGTAGAATAGCAAGACAATACGCACAATATTTTTATTGATTTAAAATTTTAAGATTTCGATTTTTGCAATATGTTTATTTTTTAATTATATTATTTATTAAACTCTAAATATGAAAAATAATATATATATATATTTTTTTTCTACAATGATATATAGTAGTTATAAATAAATAATAATAATATTATTTAAAAATGTAATAACATTACATGTGTCATTTTTCAGTATTACGTCTTTGTTCAAGATTTTACATCCCATTATCTTTCATCGATATCAAAAGTGAATTTCCTTTAATATATTTTTGACTGATTAGAAACCAGAAATTTCATATCAACATCATACGTACATTATTAATTTAAATATATTTCATCTTTTTAACACAAATAAATAATAAAGTTATCATAGATTTATGGCTGGATATTACAATTTCATCGCAAATTTTACCTAGGACGTGTTTTATGTTAACCATAAAATCTGATGACATGTATAGTGGATTGTACGATTAACGGAAATGTAACATTTTTTCATTGCGTCGATCAAAACCAAAAGCACAAGGCAATTACCGTAAGGATTACAAACATGCACGTATACTTTCTTATTATAGATTCGCGTATAACAAAAAAATTTCGGATCAAATTTAATATAAGCATGAGGTACCTGGTCTATACTAATTCGCCTTTTCGTTGGTGAGATAATAGCAAAAATGTTTATAATATTTGGGCTTTTCTTTCGTTATAAAGGGGCATATCCCCTATAGTAGAAAATACGACTATAGTTTATGAAGTTTATAGAACGAACAATTCCAAGTGTGTGCTTTCAGAATTTTCCTCATTAAACTAAGAAAAATAACATTGACATTTTTAGTACCTTCTTTTGTTGAAGATTGTGGATATCGCGACTTCTAATTGGTCAATTTTAAAAAACTGATAACTTCCGATTTGGTATTGTTTTTCTGCAAATTTCGAGCCATTAATCAATTTTTTGGTTTAGTTAGGTTGTTTAAAGTTTTTCGTGAGAATGTTTTTTGGAATCAGAGAATCAAATCATTTGATGAAAAAACATAGAATATTGAATAAAATCGCAAATAAAACATATTAAACATTATAAAAAATGCACGAGGTTCTGCATAATACGTATTAATAAATATTTTAAAAGTAGAAACCGTTAAAATATAGATTGCATTGCGCGTGATTTTTTAATATAGAAAGTCAATATAGGACTTGATATTTTTATTATTCTAAATTACCGACTGCAGAACTGTTTGTAATTCACCACAAAGTTAATATTGTCCAACAAGTCTCGAATTTCAAAATATAAAATCGTGTAAATGTAACATTTTTTAATTGAATAGAAATAAGAAATGTCCTATTGATAGTGCCAGCAACTTATTGGTTACACTCTTCATAATTTAATATTTTTAAAGAAATCACAATTAGATCAAATGTTTCCTACTTTTTGTAATCTTGAATGAAAATCGTAAAAGTATTTTTTATTAACAAAGGAGTCCAATGAGGAATCGAACATATTTGGGTTTAAGAAATAAGTTATTTAACGATCAATTAACATATAAGATGTTCAACAACAGGAACCATCGTCGATCCATAGATCATGAGGGAGATAATCCGAGGTATAGATTTAGAGTGGATTCCGGTATCTTTCAAAACCATATAACCTAACATTTATTAGAATCTCCAAACAAAATTGTGCAAAAATGTACTAATAGAAAATACCGTCGGTATATTTCCAGAGTATTTCCATGTCTCATTCAAAAATAGTTCTATTTCTAGTTACGTTCCATAATCTATACGATTCTACTTGTCTGCACAGTTCCATAACGTATTTGGTCTGGAGTTTTATTTTCCTTTTTTTTTTGCGTAACATACTGACATAATTTTTCATTAATTATGTGATCATCTACATTGTTAATTATACTCTGAATTATGAATTACAATATAGTACCAGCATATGATCGTCAAAATTACACTTTTTGTGAGCGAAACTTTAATTACATATATATATATAAGATTAGGAATATCATAAAATCAAGATATCACGACTTGGTATCATATCAGCAGCTCATTCATTGGTACGACAACGATCTTTCTGACCAACTAAGGAATAAAAGTACAGTTGCTTTAATTGGCAAAAAACTATCTACGTGTGACTAATCAATTGCGGGTTGAGGATTCTGGTACTTATGCATTATAATATCGTCTTTATTATGAATTTAAAGTTTTGGTTTAGTAAAACAATAAAAATATGAAATTCATTCATTCCATGTACTTAACCTAGATATTCTGCAAATGCTGTCATTGCACACGCGAAAGTGGGTAAATAGAGGGTGAATCCTGCAGATCCACTGGGGGAACCGGCTCCGAGAGGCCATTGATCATGACCACCTAGGGGCCATCAACCTGCGATTAGACAGAAAAATTGTCGAAAAAACAGAGGAGACGATAAAGTCACTTATTGTTTTGGATAAGTCTTGAGACAGGCATTTATTTTGATTGTCTAGGTCATGTATAATCTAACAATAGATTTACGTCATAATCTAATTAATTGTTACATAAATTTTGAACTCTCGTGAGTGAATCAGGGAACCAAGCTATTTTTAAATGTCTATATCAATGCAATATTACGTATATGCAATAGCACTTTCCTTCATAAAGCATGAAGAACTTTTTTTTTGTTTTTTAAAAAAGAAAACAATTTCCGCAAGAAATCCACATGCAAACTCGACAATGCTTTTGTCCCGGCTATTCCAAACAGTGCACTCCTTCCGCGTCATTAGCGTACACCCAAGCAAATGACGTTTACGCGGTCAAAAATGTAAACGCGTCGACGTCGATTACGTCAGACGAGGTTTTGAGTCGGTTTCGTTGCACTTTGTACATTGGCGAATTTCCGCTCACGCTTCGGACTATCGACACACGTGATTCGTCCGACGTCTTCCCAAAATAGATTGGCTCGTATCACTCCATTACGTCACCCTACAACGGGGATTACGCGCTTCCTATATTCCAATGAATCCGCGGGCACTGGACTCAGTCGCTCCTCGGATGTTCCCGCGGCAACAAGTGTTCCGAAGTCGATTTTCTACGAGACTCGGCGAAATCGGCCGATCGTCGACCCCTGAGGTCGACTTGAGTTTGCTCCTGGACATCCCCGGGAGGCTGGTGAAAAAAGGTTGGTCTCACGGTGATTTTGTTGCGTGTGCACTATAACTCGGAGTGACAGTTCAAACTGAATAAAAATAATGGCAACAAAAGCTCATTCTTGTTCCCTGATCAAAGACTAGGGGATGTAGCGATTCTGCCTCTTAAACCTTAGTGGTGCTGCATGGTCATTGTGGATCTACCCTGGATGAACTTCTACCAAAGGATTCAGAAAGCCGATGTCAATATTTGTATACGCGTTGAAAACTAGCTTCATTTAAAAAATATGGGGGGGAGTCGAGCATATCTGGTTTTTCTTATCTTTAATCATTTCACCCTTAGGATGACAAGTTTACCTTCAAGACAAATGAGATCTCTAAATCTACATGAATCCGGAAGCATTTAAATCATAATAGATCTGATGTCTGAGTCTAAAGTCTTCGAAATCAAAATTCCGTATATCTTATTGTTTAGTATACTTGTTTATGACTCGATACGTACAATCGGTTATTCTTTAATTTTCATTAAATCAGTGTTTTCCTTCAACGAGTCACAATTCAAACTCGTTAGTACGAACACGTGTACCAGATGTACTGATGTGCATTTAACTATGGGACAAGATAATTGTAAATGTGAGTTAAAATGAGTCGTACATAATTACAATTCCATTTTATAATCTCTAATTAAATCCTGAGGGATCATATTTACATTAATGTTAGAGGGGTTGTATTCGATGAGATTCAGTTTTGATTAAATCTTCGTGGATGTGCAGATGATGGAATGCAATCAGTTTGAATAATTCGCATTGACATGGTAATAATAACAATTTTTATGTGGGTAAAGCATTACTTTTATTTGGTAGTGCTTTTTAAAAGCTTTTTAACCACGTAAATGCTTTTAATTATATAAGTTTTTATTATGCGCCATATGAATGTCGATTTTTTAGTTGTGCATATATATTTTTAAAGAGGTTATGGTATTTTAAAAAATCAAGTTCACTTGAGGTTCTATTGTGTTTATGATTTCCCTCTATTCTTATTCTTGACAATTATGACAAAAAAAAAAAAGAAAATGAATAAGAATTTTGTCGAATTAATTTTTAATTCTTAAAATGACGAGTTATGTATAGAGTGGCGACAATTGGTTATATGTAATAACGTACTGATTGCATCGAATATAACAATAATATTTGCATTAACTCAATATTACATTGACAAAATGATAATGCACTTACTGTTTTTGAAAAATACAAAATACAAAAATACAAAATACAAAAATACAAAAATACAGAAAAAAAAACAAAATTCAACCAAACAACGAATCTATTTTTATTTATTTAAAATAAAAGCCTTAAAGCAAAATGCAAATTTTTCATTAACAATATTTTTTAGACGAAGATCTTTTTTGTTTAAAACTAAAGAAAAGCACCAATAGTGATGTAAACTCGTATAAAATTGTAGTCTTTTTGACATAAATGGAAACAGGTATTGCAAATAATTAATAAAAATATTAAATAGATCAACCAGGTCAAACATTGATAGAACTAGAAATGGCAAAAATTCATACAAAATGTAAAATGTTGAGTGCAGTATCTAAAAATGCAAATTAATGCATAATTAGAAATATAATAAATAGCATGAATATACTCTCGTTCTATCTTCGATTTGTTGATAAAATTGATGGCAGATTTAAATATTAAAAAGAACAATTATATTTTAACATTCGGTCGTTTGATGATCATAAAAAAGGAACATTATTGATCCACATTTCGAAACATCAACTTCTTAAAGAAAAGTGGTACAAAATTACAAAAGTTAACAAAGAATGTTAACAAAGACAGGGGAATCAAAAAATAGTTGAAAAAAGACAATACAAGTAGCATAAAAGAACAATAATCAACGAAAACCTATCAATTCCGACATTACATAGATATAATTAAGTTACTGACAACAATACATACATAAAATACATAAAATTCGACACACAGAAAAAAATTAAAAAAATTATATATATACACACCTATATAAAAGTTTATAAGTTCGTTAAACATTACTAAGTGATCACGAAAATCTTGTACTTTTGAAATGTGATCGAATGTTGTATTAATTTGATTACAATTCAGTTTTATGCAATAATTGAATTTGATTAAAAAGAAATATTTTCAAATTTTGTTATATTTTAAACCAGATTTAGCGAATAAAAAAACGTACATTTTCATTTAGATGAAATATCCGGAAATCTTTCTGTCTTTCTTTCTTTCTTTATTGTTCTTTCGTAGATTTTGTAATGAAATGATTTGAAGTATAATCACTTATTGTATATGTAAAAATATACTAAATTGAGCAGTGTTACATCAATATGAGACAGAAAAATGTAAGAGAAATGGGTTAAAAACTCGTAGCAACTTATTTCAATCTGGATTCCACATCTTAACAATTTTCGTTTATAGGAATATGTAGTCGGAATTTTAGATACTCGTGAGGTGGGGCGAGGGGCGGGGAGTTCGCAAAGTATGCATCGTTTCCATAAAGTTATCGTCGGCGAAAAACTTTATCAATTTTGTCCTGCACACGGAATTTCAAATTCTCAAAAATGATAAAACGTCCTTTAACCTCCACACACATATATATGTACTGAATGTATAGAAAATGACTATTTTGTTTATTGACAAGGAACTTTTAAAATTCAATGAATCAATTATTCATTTGTTTCTGTAACGTTATAAATTCGTCTTTTTGAATAAAGTAAAAGAAATCGATTTATATACAGCAAGAAAAATTACGCTTGGAATCAATTAAATTAATTACGATTGAATAACAAAAAATTGACACGAATTAAGCAATTACTTACATTTGATTCTGCATATAAATGTAGTATTGACACCATAAATTAATACTTACATCATTCTTGTATACGTATACAAATATACATATATACATGTATCTAACGCTCCCATATTTAATTTGCATGTTATCATTTAAAATTTGATGTTTTTAAATTTAAACATGACCTAAACATATATATATGTATATATTATTGTAATTACAATATTATCATTAAACAGCACGGAGCTGCTACTTGTGGGAAACAAATAATTGCAGCTTCACTTATCAATGATAACGGTATGAAATAATTTTTCCCGACAGTCGTGTGATTATCATCTAGGTCAGAAATACGCTTATTACGCCCACAATCTCATACTGCTCGTGTTACGAAATAAAGAATTACTTAATAGTTTTATTGAAGTAAGTGGATTTGGATTAAGCAGGATTAAAAGAAAAGGTTTTCGCGTTAAAATTGTATATAAGATAAAAGTAACAGAGAATTGTTTTCTATTTTGTAATGTTTAAAATGTGTTAATTTGTAAAAACAAAAGCAAAAACGTAATTAATGAAAAAATTTATTGAAAATGTTGTAATATGTAAAACGTTCATAAAATTGACAAAATTTTACAAAGATTTGATAGATCCGGAAAAAGATTAGCAAAAATATTCGTATATATAGCCCATATGAATATATAATAGGAGAAAAAAGCAGATGATCAAATTTTAAAATCTGTGGAGTAGACTTTCTGTCAAAAAGTACCAAAATCGAAAAAGTTAAAAGCTTTGACATATATGTAGGTAATCTATTCTTTTTCCGTGAAAATATAGGCGAGAGATGAATTGTTCAGGGACGAATTCAAATTCAATTCAGTCATTAATAATTAAACATTAGGACGGCCTATCAATAAATTTTTACATGCCCTGGTAGAAATTATGTCCATTTTTCTTAGATAATAATTAATTATTAGGCAAATATATTGGTTAAAAATTGTATATATCAAAAATATCCACG